>JALMQS010000152.1:805727-1014817 GCA_024734495.1 Forficula auricularia | reverse complement strand
GCATTCTTTTGAGGTGTCCGTACCATATTAATCTCTTCCTTTCTATTCTATCTATTATGTCGTTTTCCATTTTCATCCTGTCCCTTATAGTTGTATTTGGGATATGCTCCAATCTCGACACTCTGCAACTCCTTCTCATCGCATCCATTTCGAGCGCTTGTAATTTTTTTCGTTTTTCTTATTCATGTCCCATGTTTCTGAATTGTATAGGGCTATGCCTTCCACTATGGACCGATATATATATTTTTTTGTGTCCTGTTTGATCCCTTTGCTCCACCAGACCCCATTCAGTTGCCCAATAGCTCTTCGACCTTGACAGATTTTATTTTTAATATCCCTCTCACAGTTTGGCTCCTCGCTAAAGACAGATCCCAAATATCTAAATTCCTTACAGTTTTTTATCACTTTTCCATTGATATCCAGATTTTCCCCCTCTGTCCCGACCGTCAGGTATTCTGTTTTTTTAAAGTTTATTTCCAGTCCCCATCTATTATATTCCTCTTCCAGTTTACGGGTCATGTAGCTTACGTCATCTATATCTGCTGCAATAACAACTTGGTCATCCGCAAATAATAATGTGTAGAGGTACGACTCGTCAATTTGTAGTCCCATTGATCCACATTTTTTTGTCCATTCTTGCAGGGCATATGAGACATATATTCGAAATAGAGTAGGAGACAGACAACATCCTTGCAGTAGACCTTTATTTGTTTGAAACTCATCTGATATCTCATTCTTTATTTTAACTGCTGATCTATTTTTTATATATAGATGTTTAACCGCGTCGATATAGCGCCTATTGATTGTTGTTGTCTCCAGTACTTTTATCATATTTTGTCTTGGAACACTATCGTAGGCTTTCTGTAGATCAACAAAAATGAGGTGGGTTTCTAGGTTTCTTGCATGTCGTTTTTCAATGAGGTTTCGTAGACAGAATATGTTATCCGTGCATGATCTTCCAGCTCTAAAGCCGCTCTGCTCTTCAATGTCGTTCCATTCCTTTTCTATTCTTTCCTTTAGTATTCGTCCATACAGCCTACCAATTGTACTCGTTACACTTATACCCCTATAGTTGTTACATATTTTTCTATCTCCCTTTTTGTATATTGGCGTGATCCACGCTTGGGTCCATTCCGAAGGTAGTTCACCTGTTCCGTTTATACATTCATTAAATGGGAAAATTATAAATTTATTTAACTTCATTATTTCAATTTAGAAATATATAAGTTCAGATATTATTTTCACTTAATATTTGACAAAAATCACCTACGTTTGATTCGCGATTGAATCAAATGTAGGAAGCATACGGTACTATTAGGCATTATTGCTAGATGTATCAACTCCGTGGTCAAAATTTGTCACCAACTCTTGGACTAATAGAGAATAAACTTAAATCATAAAGTCTCTCTTTGATTCATTGATGATCTTAAATGATTTTACTCTAGGATACAGGGTATGGTCAAGTAAGGTAAACGTACCGATAATAGACACTAGGGATGTTACGGAGCTTCGACTCCGACGAAAGGTCGGAACCTCCGATTAATTTTATATCTCCGACTCCGACTTCGGCTCCGATAATTTTGAATCGGAGGTTATAAGGAAGATCGAAAGATTCTCCTGCGGCTAACCACAGCAGCGCACCTACAAATGTTGACTTACCCTCATTTTTCTATTGTTGCATGTTATTTCACTTACTTATTTGTATTGTTATTTATATTTGACTGATTACCGAATAATATTTTTATTATTTCATTAGGCCTGCCCTTAACAGTTAGCTAAATACATCTCTCTCTTTTCTACTCCGACTCCGACAAATCAAATTAAAAACCTCCGGTGCCGGTAAACCCACCTTTGTAAACATCCCTAATAGACACCATGAGATGGTAATTTCAATCAAAAAACTACTTCTAGTGACGCTAAATATTTATAATGACGAAAAGAAGTATTATCGTTTGAGACAACTCATTCTTAACAGGACTACAACCCAAAAGGAAATTAATAAATCCATTAGATATTACAATAAATAAATTTATTTCAATAAGTCAAGCTAAAGGTTCAGTAGTAGACATCCCTAAAAATAAATTGTTGAAGGAATAGAACATTATTTTTTCTTAACTATATCCAACTATTATATAACTAAATCCAAACGCCTCCCACTGATCCTTTTTGTCTATATAATATAAAAATCTTTTCTTCGTTCCCTAATTTAATTTTTTTAACTTTTAATGAAATAGGTTTATTTAAAATTCCTAGGTAGGTTTCACAAAAAAAAAAGAAATAAAACAAAAATGAGTTTTGAATTCGATATCGGTTTTGTCAGCCCATCTTCAGGAGTCAAAGAAAACTGAATATAAATTGGAAAAATTTTTACAAATAAAATTTTTTTGGAAATAGTTATGCTGAGGGAAGGATAGGGGGAGGAGAAAACGTACTGAAAATTAATATTTTCGACAAATGGAACATGGGAGTTTTTGGGCAGAGGGTGGGAAAATATGTATACCTGAGTTTATAAGAAGGATAGATCATTTAGTACATGGAAAGTGCTGTTACCTTAATATTAAGTACCTGGAGCCACCGAGCGATGCACGGTAACCAAATTAAAAAAAATACAAATATATATAATGGTTCACATATTATGTGTATATTTGTTTACTCGTACACCAATTTGCCCACATTCGTTCATATTGAATAAACAAATAAATAGGAAAATAATAATAAAAAAAATAATCGTATAGGATCTGATTAAATATAAAATAATATGTGTTATAACCTATCAGAGGGTTTTAAAATTAAAAAACCTATTAATAAATAAAAGATAATTGAAAAAAATGTAAACAAACTTTTTTATTGAGATTTTCATCTAATTAATTAGGAAAAGATCAATTAAGATGAAATTTGTTGAGGTTCAGACCTATCCAGATCGTTATCTCATCCTCAAAACTTGTTAATAGAGTTGGTTTCATCAAAATCGCTAGAGCCGTTTTCAAAATAGAACTAAGATACAAATATATAATACAAACAAATATATGTGGGATCCAGCCAAGCCAACTTGCCCTGGTCCTACACACCATGACACCGCCCTGATTCCAGCCACCTCGCGCCTCCGTCAATCTGAGCAGCAGCCTGGCAGATTTTACCAGGCAACGCACCGTCAAGATTTGTTAAGTTTTACACGCACTCTTCAAGCGAAGAGTTCACTCCCCATTCCAACCCCCCTCAGCTGCACGAGTCCATTCCCCTATTGCTGCTCCCCCACCACCGCTCAAGCTGCGCGCGCCACTACCGCCCGCAGCGCCACCGTGGAAGTCTGTTACCACTCGAGAGCGGCGACGACCAGCTAGTCCCGGATTGGCCATATTAACAGATGCGCTGATTGGCTGTTCCAAGGACCTATCGTCAGAAGCCCTAGATGTCAACTCAACGCCTATAAAGATCGTCTCCCAAGTTGAAGACAGTTAGTTACTATTAACCATCCGACAAGAACGATCCCTAGATGTCAACTCAACGCCTATAAAGATCGTCTCCCAAGTTGAAGACAGTTAGTTACTATTAACCATCCGACAAGAACGATCACCAAGTATATGTTTACCAACGATTCAACCAGCAAGTCTCAAGAAGTATTTTTCTACTCAAGATACACGAACATCTCCAGTTTTATTTCTACATTTATAAAGCATTTTGTTATATTATTATTATTGAAAAGCATCGAATAAACCATTATTATTGAAAATACTTGTGTCTTTCTTCACCTGGTTTAAGCCACCTAGAATAATCCCTACATATATATATACAATTTTTGCTCGTTTAATAAGAGTAGATATGCAATGTGCGAACAATAGAAGGAATGTTGAGTTATTTATTTATTAATTTTACTTATGGAGAGTGGTGTAGGTTTTAGGTGAAACATGATGTTAGTTAATAGAGTAAAGGGTGTGTAGTTTCACAGTGAATGAAATAAAACTCAAAGAGGTTTATACAAACTCAATTTATTTATTATAATATATAAACAATAATTGTATTTTTATTCACTTCTAATTGGTTATTTAAAATATTTAAATTTTTTGAAAGGCCTAATTTAATTTCAGTGGATCCTAAGAGATTCACTTTCACTAAATTTTTATTATAAAAATGTTTCACCTTGAACCGAGACCTAACTCTTAAAAATTATATAATTAATTGTTAATAAGCTCAAAATTAAGAAGTGGGGGTTCTTTCGTAAATGATTATAAATTATTTTATTGAATATTATCTTGAGGCTAATGTCTGTCTATGCACACACACTCCCACACAAATGTTGATATTTAATTAAAATCACAAATAATTAATTATAATTATTTATTGAACGAATAAATAATAAAATGAAACTTGGACGTTTTCATGTTTTAATAATAATAATAATAATAATAATAATTCTTTATTAGCTATTTTAGCTATCTATCATACAATTAAACAAATATATGTAATTTGTTTTTAAATAATACATTCAATTTTGAGATACAAAGATAAAGATAATTAATACATTCTAAAATTATAACAATTTATAATAAACATATAAATGTATAACACACCATACATGACAATAAACAAATGAACACATGTACATAAATACTAATATTAATAATAACAAAAATTCAAATTAATCCTACATTAAAAAACAAAAATCACAATTTTGATACTATGAGATAACGAATATAACAAAAATAACAATAATAATCTTTATTAGCCACTTTCTGCTATATTCATACAATTAACAAATATATATATATATATATATATGTGGGATCCAGCCAAGCCAACTTGCCCTGGTCCTACACACCATGACACCGCCCTGATTCCAGCCACCTCGCGCCTCCGTCAATCTGAGCAGCAGCCTGGCAGATTTTACCAGGCAACGCACTGCCAAGTTTCAGTAGGATTTCCACGCAGCCCCCCAAGTAAGCAAGCAATCCCCCAGTGGCTCCACCACCCCAATCTGCACCCGTTCAACCCCCTCCAGCGAAGAGCTAGCTTTCCCCTCGAATTGCGCACGCACGCCCCCTCACGCTACAAGTCAAAATCGTCGCCGCACGACCAGCTAGTCCCTGATTGGCCATAATAACAAATGCGCTGATTGGCCGAAATAAGGACCTATCATCAGGAGCCCCAGATATCAACGCGGCCTCTATAAAGATCGTCTCCCAAGTTGAAGACAGGCAGTTACGATTTCCCCTCCGACACGAACAGTTCATCCATCAGTTCAGTTCAGTTTAGTTCAGTTCATCAAGTATATGTTTACCGAAGATTTAACCAGCAAGTTTCAAGAAGTATTTTTCTACTCAAGATACACGAACATCTCCAGTTTTATTTCTACATTTATAAAGCGTTTTGTTATATTATTATTATCGAAAAGCATTTAATAAACCATTATTATTGAAAATACTTCTGTCTTTCCCCCTCGAATTGCGCACGCACGCCCCCTCACGCTTACAAGTCAAAATCGTCGCCCGACCAGCGGCTGATCCCCTACGATTGGCCATAATAACAAATGCGCTGATTGGCCGAAATAAGGACCTATCATCAGGAGCCCCAGATATCAACGCGGCCTCTATAAAGATCGTCTCAAGTTGAAGACAGGTCAGTTACGATTTCCCCTCCGACACGAGCAGTTCATCCATCAGTTCAGTTCAGTTTAGTTCAGTTCATCAAGTATATGTTTACCGAAGATTTAACCAGCAAGTTTCAAGAAGTATTTTTCTACTCAAGATACACGAACATCTCCAGTTTTATTTCTACATTTATAAAGCATTTTGTTATATTATTATTATCGAAAAGCATTTAATAAACCATTATTATTGAAAATACTTGTGTCTTTCTTCACCTGGTTTAAGCCACCTAGAATAATCCCTACATTAATGGGGGCTCAGAGCCGGGATTTGAAGAGCCAAAGACCAGAGTGAAGAAAGCGAGCTCGACAAATGCTACATTTTTGAAAGCTCGACTCAGAGATGTGAAGAACCACAAGCAAAGAAAAGACCAGGATTGAGAAGCCAAGTCAAAAACTCCACAAGTTCTGGGAATTCAAGCCAGAATTGCGGAGCAAAGAATTTAAAGGAAGACACGACACGATTTAAACTTCACAAGTTCGGGGAATTCAAGCCTGAATTGTGAAGGGAAGAATTTTGAAGAAAAAACGAAGACACGATTTGGCTACTTATCCAGGATTTAAGTTAAGGGTTCTTAACAACTTTGGCCAAACGCAAGAAGATTCAAGAAAGAAGATTAAAGAAAAACGAAGAAAGAATATTTAAGAAAAAAGAAGCAAAGAAGAAAGAACACTTACGAAGAAAGAATATTTAAGAAGAAAGAAAAAGATGAAAATTCCAAAGATGACACTTACACTGAACGACATTCCTGAAATCTCCAAAAGAATTACCAATGCAGACTTCCCGTATATAAAGATTCTATACAAAATTTTATACAACGAAGAAGCACACTCAAAAAGCCGATCTCAAGTAAGAAAATTTAAAAATTATGCATTTGATCCTTCCATGAAAGAATACCAAAAGTTTCTAAACCAAATCGACCTAATGTTTGATCTACAACCAATTGCTAAAATATTGGGCCTACCTCAAAGAAGAAAAGATGAACTTATAAAAGCGATTCCTGAAGCTCTTTCTAATCTAGAAAAGCTTAAGAAATCTTTAGAAGAAGAAGATGATGAAAACGAACAAGATGAAAATGAAATAGAAGATGAAAATTTCCCAACTCCTTTCAGCTACCAAGACCTCAAAAACGAAATTAAATTATTTGATGGTAAAACTTATTCAATTACCAAATGGATCCGAGATATTGAAGATAAAGCCACTTTAATAAAACTGACCGAAATACAAAAGCTAACCCTTGCAAGAATTCGCCTGACCGGAATTGCCAAAACTTTTTATGAAAATTCACCTAATAAATCTTGGAACCAGCTTAAAGAAATCATGAAGAAAATGTTCTCTTCAAGAACAGACACCACAGAAACTCAAATAAAACCAGATAACAGACCTACCCTAAACAAAACGAAGATAAAAACAGCTAATGAAAATAATGAAGAAAAACTATTAAGTAAGAAAGAAAACGAAAAAATCAAAGAAGCCGAACCCGAACAAATGAAAACCGAAGAAGCCCAGCTGACAAACGCTAAGGAAAAAGATGAGCTCACTAGATTCACACCCAGCTTAAACGAAAACTCAGAAAACGAGTCCAGACCAGAAGAAAAAGAAAAAGTAAACGACTCCAGAACAGAAGAAAATGAAAATTGCATATATGAAAAACTTGAGGAAAAAGAAAAATCAATTGATGTAAATGAAAATTTTGACGAAAATGAAGAAAAAGAAAATCGACTCGAAGAAAGACGTGAAATATGAAAATGAACCAGAAGAAGCAAAATCTAAAGATGCACCTGAAATTGACAAAAAACCCGAAACAACACTTGAAGACGAAGATCAAGAAAGAGTTACTCAAGATGAAAAAAGAATAGCAAAAGATGTAAAAAGAATCAAAGAAGTTGAAGAAATAATTCAGGAAAATAAAGAAATAATCTCAGAAAATAAAGAAAATTCACATGAAAACTCCGAAGATAAAGAAAATAAACGAAACGATGGCAAAATCACCAATCTTGACGACCACCAAAATTCAACGAAAAATGAAAAGAAATTTAAACAGAAAAAATACAAAACTAATTCAGAAGAAAAGAAAAAGAAAATACATCTAAAAAGCCCGATAAAGAAGAGCGAAAACCCGAAGAAATCAACATAATTCCGAAGCAAGAAAAAAGAAAATTATACAAGACGAGGCTGCGAAAACTGATAATGAAGAAAGTGAAAATGAAGTCCGAAGTCAATCGAAAGGCATATTCGAGGTCGAATATGATGCAGGAATGGCCGAATGTGGGATCCAGCCAAGCCAACTTGCCCTGGTCCTACACACCATGACACCGCCCTGATTCCAGCCACCTCGCGCCTCCGTCAATCTGAGCAGCAGCCTGGCAGATTTTACCAGGCAACGCACTGCCAAGTTTCAGTAGGATTTCCACGCAGCCCCCCAAGTAAGCAAGCAATCCCCCAGTGGCTCCACCACCCCAATCTGCACCCGTTCAACCCCCTCCAGCGAAGAGCTAGCTTTCCCCTCGAATTGCGCACGCACGCCCCTCACGCTACAAGTCAAAATCGTCGCCGCACGACCAGCTAGTCCCTGATTGGCCATAATAACAAATGCGCTGATTGGCCGAAATAAGGACCTATCATCAGGAGCCCCAGATATCAACGCGGCCTCTATAAAGATCGTCTCCCGAGTTGAAGACAGGTAGTTACGATTTCCCCTCCGACACGAGCAGTTCATCCATCAGTTCAGTTCAGTTTAGTTCAGTTCATCAAGTATATGTTTACCGAAGATTTAACCAGCAAGTTTCAAGAAGTATTTTTCTACTCAAGATACACGAACATCTCCAGTTTTATTTCTACATTTATAAAGCATTTTGTTATATTATTATTATCGAAAAGCATTTAATAAACCATTATTATTGAAAATACTTGTGTCTTTCTTCACCTGGTTTAAGCCACCTAGAATAATCCCTACATATATATATATATATATATATATATATATATATATATATATATACTTCACTGTATTTACATTTTTAGACATTCCCAAATGTGATTAATTTATTCCTCCACTTCCAGATATCCCCATCATTTTTCATTAATTAATTCCAACCCTTTAATTATTTAACACCATTACTTAATCATCTCTTCTTTTAAATATTGGAAACTACTGAAATGAAGACCTTAAGAAGAATAA
Organism: Forficula auricularia; assembly: GCA_024734495.1. NCBI lineage: Eukaryota > Metazoa > Arthropoda > Insecta > Dermaptera > Forficulidae > Forficula > Forficula auricularia. Next base: position 1,005,994 of record JALMQS010000152.1, on the reverse strand, counting down.
TGAATAAAACTAGATTGGACAAAATCAGAAATCGAGATATCCGGGAGAAATGCGAAATCCAAAACATCGGCGACTGGGTTCACAGGAGAAGAATAGAGTGGAATGCGCACATCTCAAGAATGAATGAAGACAGAATTGTCAAAAGGATGAGAGGCAATGTATCAATTGGAAGAAGAAGCCGAGGTCGTCTAATGAAAAGATGGAGTGACACCCTGGACAATACAGGTCCCCGACCTACATAAAAGAGAAGAAGAAGATCTCTTCTTCTTCGAATCTTCAAACCTTTTCGGTTTTGCTAGAAAATTCTCTATCTGGATGACCGAGAGTAGCAACTTTTGGATGTAGTTGAATTCGTTTTGTTGTTATAGCAAGCCAGCCACATAACAAACGATATCCAATCAGGTAATTGAACCAATGAGAAATAAATTGTTGTTATAGCAAGAAATAATAATAATGACCTTTTTGTCCTGACGGACAATTTTAGAGGGTTTAAGAGAGAGCCGCCCCTAAGGTGACTCATTACCAAACACCTCTCTCTTGGCTCTATCTATGGAAGTAAAGGCTAGCCAGTTCCGATATCCTCCTCTAGTTCGAACTGACAGGGTCCAGAAGGAGGGTGAACAACATGTCTGGAGTCAGCCAGAATGCAGAAGCTGTAGCAGGAGGGTCAAGTTTGGCCCTCAAGCACCTAAAGGGGCTTCACTCCTAATTTGTATAGGGTTTTTTCCCTATAGCCGATCAAGGCTGAAGAATTCCATCCACCTTTTCCCTATTAGTCGCCTCTTACGACAAGCAGGGAGTACTGCGGGTCTATTCTACGCCCAACCCGCAGGGCTAGCAAGAAATAACAGATAAAATAATTATAATATAAAGACTTATGATGAAGATCAAACTTCAAACCTTCGAATCTAGTGTCTAACAAATAAATTACATATACACATATTTATATTCCTTTTATATATGTATATATTAAAGGAGACAATAAAAGAGTGTCTTCTGCTGGAATTATAAATTTTTAATTTATTTATAACGAGACTATAGTTTCGAGAGCCTTGCCCTCTTCATCAGTCGTAGGGAAAAAGTTGCTATTAACAAAATAAAAGCTTATAAAATTTACTAAATATTGCTTCTATTTAATTTTTCCATCCAGCATTTTGCATGACACTTTTGAGGATTCGGATCATATCCTGTCCGGAAAATTCTGGATATTTATAAATCTAAAAGTTTTATCAAAAAAGTAACCCAAGTAAACCTTCAAGTCAACAAAATTTCCTAGAGAATGAGATAGGAGTCAAGTTTCTAGGATGAGTGCTTTTCATTTTATTAAAGAAAAGCTGAGATTTTTTGCAATTGCAGTTTTTTTTTTCAAAATTTCAACCTCATTGCGTCACTGGTTACCATTATCTAATTAAGATGAAACTTTGTTTAAATTGTAGCAAATTTAATCTAGTTTAAAAATGTATAGAGTAGTCTTTGTCAAAAACGTGCTCCTTCATGGTCGAAATGGGAAAAAATCGAAAAAAGTGCGAGTTTTTGAGGGCTAGTTTTTTGATCCCCATAAAAAATCGAACTGCTGGACCAATTTTTTTTAATCGACGCGAAATTTTGTTCTCTTTAATTTACTATAGGACGGTTATTTACAAAATATGGACCGTTTTCGAATTATTAGCGAAAAACTGGAAAAAGTCCGAAAATTTCGAGGTTTTTCGGCCACCAAAAGTTGTCCCTCACACTTTCGAGGTCGCAAACTTAGATTTGGCATACCCGCATGCAAGCGATTCTGGGAAAAAAATATTTTCCCGCAATTAATCTAAGCTGAAACCCCCCTATATACTGGGCTATTGCGGGGTTTTTTAACAAAATGTATAAATCGACTTAAATTAAATAACACTAACTGAAATCTGTCTTTTTCTCCTCAAAACCAACAATATTCATTAATTTAATCTAATAGATGTATAAATATCCTAGACAAAAAATATTTTCCCGCAATTAATCTAAGCTGAAACCCCCCCTATATACTGGACTATTGCGGGGTTTTCTAACAAAATATATAAATCGACTTAAATTAAATAACACTAACTGAAATCTGTCTTTTTATCCTCAAAACCAACAAAATTCATTAATTTAAACTAATAGATGTATAAATAACCATGAAAGCATAATAAATACATGATCATTTTTTTTTCAAGGGGGATGCTTGCGGCAGCTCATATTCTAGCAATGGATGCTAAAAATCTCCTCGATGTCATTGACGGGATTCGGATGCGTCATCCAGAAGTCGATGCTCTTATTTGCACTCCTTTAGGTGCGGCTGGTCCAGCTTCATTAGGAGCCACCCCAGTTGAACCTCGTTCAATGCCAATTACCACTTATCGCGAAGTGGGTAGCCTTGACCGAAATAAACAGGTTATTATTTTATAAATATTTAACTTATTCCAAGTTCATCGGTCATTTGATAAGTGGTATTTTTTGATAAATAAATAATCAAATTCGTTTAGAGAAATTTTTATGAACAAATTTAAAGAATAAGTATAAAAATAAAATTGTATTTTGTTTGTTTATTTCTCTTTTTTACTTTATTTTTGTTGTAAATTAGTTTCTATATAATATGAACATAATTTAGACTATAAATGGTATGTGATCTCCATAAAATTAATTAATCATTTGTTTTTATTGTTTGTTTAATAAGATTATATTGTTTATTTACTTATTTTTATACTAGTGTGAATAGTTTTACTTTCTTTATTGAGAAAAAAAATATATTATTTAATCGTTTTATTTAATTTTTTTCTTTACTTTATTTTGAAATTTAGGTAGTCAATTTGACCCATCTAGAACGATTTTTCAGATTAGATCACAGATGATGAAATTAGAAAATATTAAAATTTCTACTATTATCACGACTTTTCGTCGTTAATTTAAGTAGTGAGAATCATTTGAGTCATTCATCAAAAGAGAAATCTCGTTTGAAACCATACATATTATATATTTTTAATGAGATAAACTCATCATAATGCTCTTGATTTTAACCGAAACTTCTCTTGTGATAAACAATTTAACCACCAAAGATCAAGTCTAGCCATGGAGATGCATGGTCATTTGCTATATAGTTCGAAAGAGTCAAGGCACACAATCCTATCAATATTTTCCCATCCTCAATATTTTCATAAGAGTTTTAAGAAATTTCGTTTATACCAAAGTTATAGGTTGAAAAGACTCTGGTCTATCAATAATCAATTTTCCAAGAATGTTTGGATTTTCTAGAATATTAGCCTTAAGGTAGTTGTTTCACCAAATGGGTTTTCTTAGGATTTTTTTGAAATTTATTATTTAAATACTTCTGGATCGATTAGTGGCAAAAAGAAATTGATGATATGATATAGTTCCGGAGATATTAAATTCTAAATATAGTTTTTCAGACTCTTATACATTGCACTATACGGAATATCGGAAAGTTTACATACATATTTAATTATAATTAAGAAACTCTTCTTACCATTGTTATAAAAAACTAAACCAATATTAAACAATAACTAATACATTTTTTAAGAAAATTTTAATTCATAGTTATAACACACTTTCTGAGATAATAATGAATAAATAATGAAAAATTTACACTAAAAACAAGCTGGCAACAACGCATTTATTTAACCTAAAAAGTGGGTTAAATTTAGTAATTTTTTTGACATTTTTTCGCTTCAGCCATTGTCGCAACAGATTTCAATTGCTTATTAAGAACTTTTTGTTTTATAAATCTCCCTTTATAATGTACCTTTTCTGAAATTTCTATGATAAAATATATACCAGCTCGGACATTGTTGCCAGATTTGTCAAACGAGCACAGGATTGGTTAGTAGTGGTACATAAACAGCAAAAAGTTTTGGGCTTATGAATTATGAATCCTTATTGAATGTTCTATATACTCTAGTATTAACTTTTTGCTAGACAACAACTACCTTAAAGTGAGGGGGAGAGTTGAAGGAAATTTATTAAGTATAAAATTAACATCTTCTATAGTTTGTTGCGGCATCAAGTCTTTTAATAGATTTTTTTGTCATTTCAATAGCTTTCAATTGTTTTTCTTTCTTTTATACTAGTAAATTTATATTGTATTTATTTCGTTTTTGATAAATCTTTAAAATAGTGTGATAATACTAGAAAATTTTGAATATTTTTCCAATTTCACTTTACGGGTTTAACCAGAAACAGTCTTCCAGATGATAGATTACATTTTATTAATAGTTAAATTGATGCGATTTTTTAATAATGGTTTATTAAATTTAGGTGGTTTATTCAATGCGGCCAGCTGAAAAACTAATTGCATCAGTTGCTGTAGCTGGTCCAATGACAGCATCTGCTATATCTGCACCTGTATTATCTTCTGCACAATTAATGGGTCCTCCAACACCAGGCATTTCTTCGACATCCTCTTCTACAGCATCTTCTTCAGCAACTGCCATAAATGTTGAGCCATGTTATAATAATGGTGAAATGGCAGAGAGCTAGCGATCCCCCTTTATTAAATAATTTATTTTCAAATATTCTATTTTGGGGTTTTTAAGATGATCATGATAAAGTTTTCATATCGATTTTTCTAATTTTTAAAAACATATTTTTTTTTTTTCATTCCAAAAGACTAGTCAGTGTCCTTATATATCGCAAATAAATTCAAATTCTAAAGCAGCTACATTAAGCAATTTGAAAAAAAAAATGGAAGCTTTTCCTAAATTATCAACAGGCTGGTCTTTAAAAATTCAAAAGGAACATAATTATATATTATTCAAGTCATAGAGTAATATAGAGTGGAAGGCTACCGTATATCGAAAAAGCACTCTCTAGCGACTGCAGGGCGAAAACTCTTAGTTCTTAACAGATATCCAAAGATCATAGAACATTCAAAGCCTTTGTCATAGATAAAAGATACATACCCTTTATGTTAAAATATATAAGGGTATTTTTTACTCTTGATAATGTCACCAAAATTTGTCCCGAAGAGAGCGGTTTCCGCCATTTTATTACCCAGTGGTTTCGCCCTCGTCTCGCCAGAGAGCTCTGTAACTCGTATACACTAAAATACATTGGCTCCTTATGGAGCCTTCCACTCTATATTACTCTATGATTCAAGTGTTAAAATGTATAAATTTAATCTCTACTTAGCTAGCAAATTTGCTTTGTAATTTGCTAACAAAAAATTATATAATGTATTACAAAAAATTGCTATTTTTAAAAGATTCCATCTGAATTTAAGAATAATTATTTACAGAGAAAAAAACTATTATTTTATAAAAAAATTCTGTGAGAATATCTAATATTTTATCTAATTAAATTTGATTTTAAATATACATATACCTAAATAAACATTCTTTGGTTGACCTTTGATTACCAAGATGTACTAGTCAAATAGCGCAACGAAATGTATTGAAAGACGATTACGAGATTAAAAAGACACTCGATTAGTCGCTGCAAAGTTTTTATAAGTGAAAAACTATATTAATATTGACACCACACTACTACATTCATAATTATAAGGCTTTTTATTCATTCGTGTGTCTTGTTGAACCGAATATATTGACCCTTTTCCATTATTATAAAATCAGGGCTTTATATAGAAACCTTCAATTTATTCCAAAAATTATTTCTCAGGATTCTTATGTCAAAGATATTTTACTGTGAAAACATCAAGTGATTTTGAATCATTCACCTATATTTCAATGTTAATATTTTTTTAAAATTTTTTATATATTTTTGACATTAAATATTAGGAGAATTTTAATAGTTTATATAAATATATATATTTTATATTTGTCCAAAGTTAAGAAGGTAAAGGTAAAAAAATAATAAACAAGGAAAATGATTCATTATCACAAAATCAAACACCAGGATAGACATTTAGGGTTGCATTTATTGTTTTTTTAAGACTTAATTTCTGATTGATGCTCAGCCTTTTTTTTGTATATAATTAATTGTAAAGAATAAATTTATGTGAATATCTTAGTGAATAAATCTTTATCAAATATCAAGATTAATTTATAACACAACTGTACAAAAATTTTTTTTTTCCTTGTCCTAAAGTTTATTTTATAATTTTTCTATTCATTGTGCACCAAAATAAAGTAAAAGTACCTATATTCGGTATAAAGTTTTTGCTTTTGTAATAATAATATTAAACGACGAAAAAGGCCATTTTGACCTATTTTCCAGTCCCATTAGATATTAAACAGCAATATTTGAAATAAAAAATTTTTGTTGACGTAATAGAAAACAGCTTCCTCTTTGATTTTCAAATTACCACTTGTTTGTAACTCAATTAGAACTCGAGTTATAACTAAAAAAGTAAGACCATATGTTTTTATATATGTTTACTAGCTGTACCCGGCGTGCCTCCGGCACGCCTGTCCCAGCTAGGTCCTCCGGCCATGGTGCCCTGGCGGGCGGCGTCTCGGGATTGATGTATTAGCTGTCCAAAATTGATTACCTTTTATGTAAATTGCTTTTTTTTTTATATATATAGGGTTTTCTTGGGTGACTTTGACCATTTAAAGAAAGATTTAATTTTTTTTTGTTTTTTAATGATATTGATGTGAAAAGGAGATACACCAGAAGGTGCATCCCCTAAAGGCCTGTATGGGATGGCCCGGCCCCTCCATCGTGAAAAGAACAGAGTAGAAGGAAAGAAGCTGGGATCACAAGCCAAATCTCAGAAAGTTAGATACAATCCAATTTACTAAGTTTTTTAAGGGCTTCGAGCAGTGATAAATTCTCCGTGTTAAATTTATCTCCCACTTAAACTTCTTTGAAAATATTCGTTTATTAAAATTCAAATAAAAAATAAATCTAACAATGCTTGAAAAAATTTTCATGAATATAAAAGGGCAAGTAAACAACCCATCTACCCTTTTCTGAATGAATAGGTCTGAAAAGGTCTAAAAAGAACCCTTCTTTTGTTCTCTCTCTATTCTTATTATAACAAAAATCTATTCATTCATATTTATTTTAGGGGCTGTGAATAAAATTGAAAAATTAAATTGATTTTAAATTGATGATACTAAATCAGTGCGATCCGCGAAAGTGAGAAAATAATGTGTACAAAATTTCATCTCAATCAGACAAATGGTGTCGGAGTCCATTAACGTCAAACAGACAGACCAACAAACATCCAAATTTATATATATAGATTATCCTTTATAATCACGTAGTTTTAGTTTTTTAGTTATAACTCGAGTTCTAATTGAGCTAAAAACAAGGCGTAATTTGAAAATCAAAGAGGAAGTTGTTTTCTATTACTTCAACAAAATATTCTGATCTCAAATATTGCATTTAATATCTAATGGAACTCGAAAATATGTCATAATGGCGTTTTTCGTCGTTTTGACCAATTATATCTCCAAAACAAGAGTTAATCAGTAATTTTTATGGTGATTTTTTAATTCAGCAGGTGGAAATACATAAGAATCAGCTATTTTTGATCCCGAGGCATTTTCATTGTTGGGCAGTGCAATTAACTGAAATGATTTTTTTTAAAGTATATTTATTTTCCTCAATGAATTTACAAATTTCCTTGAAATAGAAGGCACAAACAACACTATATACTAAACGTCTAAGCACCCATTTACAACAAAATAATTATACAAACACACAACATATAATTTAAATTTAATTTATGTCTATATAATTTTAATTGATGTTTAATTAAAAAAAAAACTTTTTTTGATATTTAATCTTTGTTAATACAGTAGAGACGACTTAGATTAAAAATCAAAAAAGTTTCGCTCTTGAACAAGTGTTAGCGACCAGGTTTCTGTGTTGTAAGAATATTTGTTTTGAGCTACCCTGGTATGTTGAGGTCTTACTAAATTAATCTAATATATAGCATAATGTCCAGGTATTCTAAACAGCCTCTATTATTTAATTTATTTTTCGTTTATTTTTTATAAGTTTGGTATTTGAAAATCAATTACAATTAAAATATTTCACTTAATAATATTATATAAACAGAAAGTAATATAAAATTTAGATAAATGAACAAAGTAATGAATTACATTTTTTCAGATATTATTAGATAAATGAACAAAGTAATTAATTATATTTTTCAGATATTATTAGGATGAAAGATAAAAGCAGTGCTTTTGTAATTAAAATAGCTAAAATCTTAAATTAGTAAAATTCAACAGTCAAGGAAATTCGCAGCCATCAAGAGTTCAAGAGCGATTTCAGGAGCAATAGGAAACTCTGGAATCTCCGATGAACTATTAGTGTAGCGCACTTTGTACGTGAAATACGTACAAACCTTTTGAAGCACATGAGACCTACAATTGAAAAATAAAAAAGATTAATTAGCTAATATTTTGATTTAAATTATTTAGAAATTTTCAATTAACTCATTTTACTACTAGTTTATAACATTTATCATATACAAATAGTCCGAGCTAAATGAGGCAAAAGTACCTATTTAGAACCACCAGACGGCGATACCAGTCATGCATGTCTTTTTTTTTTTAAATAACATTTATTATTACGCTGATAAGAAAAATGCAACTTTTTGTTGTGACATGAATAAAAATGACGTATGTTATGTAAAATTTCACCAGAAAGTAGAAAATGAACTTGGATTTTCTCCATCGCCCACAGTTTGTTTGCTACGAAGTGTTGTGAGTTATACGGAAATATATTAATATGTTCTTAATGTTATAATTACTTTTAAAAGGTTGTTGCCGATTTTTTACGGCAATATTTTATCTATGGGGCTACTCGGATTAATGAACAGCAATAATCAGCAAGCAAACTAGGACTCCATTTGCCTTGGTATCGGTTTTCTTGGTGGAACCCTTCCCAAGTTCGTCCCTTACGACACCCAAATTTTCCGGAAAGAAATCGAGATGCCAATTCAGAAAGTCATGTTCACTATGTTCGACGAGCCATAAGTTGATATTAATTTGGGATACTGTAGACTGTAGAGCGAGCGGTGAACCGCGATTGGAATTAGATGTACACCGTCTTTGGAATTATGCGGAAGTATTTTGGAATTTATTAGATAATGCCCCTTCATCTATTGTCTTGGAAATGAAAGTGGAAGTGGAAGTAGGTATACACGATATTAGGTAGCGGTTCACCCCTCGATGTAGAGTATGCTTGGTCCGATGTATGTTAATGAGGCAATAATAACAATCTCTTACGAGGTCTTTCAGATCTCTCCACACCATTGGTACTGCAAAGCGCATTTTACGTTTTGTACCTTTCAACCAACCAGTTAGAAATGTTACACAAGTTTTAGCTCATAATATGTGAGGGGCCAATGACTTGATCTGCTACTTTAATTATAAAATAATGTTGTTAAGCACTTCGTACAAGTTGGGTGAAATTATGTTTATGCGATTTATTAGTTCCCGACATAACAAAAACTGTTGACATTATTTACATACTTTCTAGGCATTATTAATTCAAAATCAATAACAGTTGAGCAATAGACATAAATCAAATTTGTAGAACACAAACACGTTACTAACGACGTTTCGCGGCACTAAATACGTAGTACCTTCATACGCCGGTAAATGCATACTGATATAAATATCTGATTTGTGTGCGTACTTCTTGCATGTATAGACAGGAATGAACTTGTCTTAACACGGTATATTCGTCACTGCTGATACATTAAACAAAGTGGTGTAATATGCATATGTTGCTTACTTGCAAAACATAAATGCTTGTTACTAAAAATATGAGGGTGATAGGCAAATTTTGTTTTTAGGGTGACGAAATACATCAGCAACACCTAAAACTTTACATGTCACAAACTGTGTGTTTAAGGACTTTCCCTAATAAATCGATTTTCTTGCAATCCTTTTAAAACTTTGAATACACATATTTATAAGTGTCCTTTATACGTAGAAATTTTTTTCAATAGTCCTTGCGGCACTAAATTTATAAATATTGACCATTGAAATTTGCATATTTAACACGCGAACCCTATCCCGATTGATGTTAAAGCGACTGTTTCATTAAATAACAATCGTAATTTTCTTGATATTATTTTGAAAAACTGAGAATCATTAACTGAAGATATAACAAATATTTTCCTGTTAAAATAATTGTATCAAGCGATATTCGTTTTGTATGAAAATTGTTAAAAGTTAGGTACTTTTGATGGTTTTCATTTTTTCTCTCGTGCCATGGCAAGTGAGAGATGGCGACTTGGCAACGTCGCACTAAAATCACTCAATTTTTCCATATCTAAAAAACTTCTGCAGCTGGTGCATTTGAGATTTTTAGCTAATTCTCTCAACCTAACTTTACTGTTCTCATCTGGAATTTTGCATTGAGCTGTTTCATGAGATGTTTTTTTTTATTCTTTGTCTTTTAACGTCGGTAAGAATGCAATGTTGCCAGATCCGAGAAACGACGCAGTGAAAATATTTTTGCCTTTCTGCGCATGTGAGAGTAGGGGAAAGAGCGAACTGCATCTGAGCTATATTAGGGAAGGTCCTCAACACGGTTTATTCGTCGCTGCTGATACATTAAACAAAGTGTGTAATATTCATATGTTGCTTACTTGCAAAACATAAATGTTTGTTACTAAAAATCTGTGGGTGATAAGCAAATTCCATTTTTAGGGTGCCCAAATACATCAGAAACACCTAAAACTTTACATGTCACAAACTGTGTGTTTAACAGTGTTATTTCTATTATTGATATACTTACGGTATTTCTCTGAAGTTCACTTCATTCGTTTCATTTTCGGCAAATTGGCCAGGACCACTAAGCATAGCTTTAATTGTCCCTGAAGTCAAAGCATGTTCTCTCTTCACGATAAATTCATGTCCATCCGATGATATCAGTTTAACATACATAGCCTCCGGCCCTTCACAGCCTCCATAAACTTTGGTTTTGTCGTCATCCTATTGAAAAGAAAATTTCATTTAAAATAAATTCAAATCTATTTATATAAATAATATAAAACCAAAATAAGTGAGGTCAAGTGCAATTGAGACTAATGCATAGTATGCAAATTACCTATTTAATTATAATATTATATTATATAAATTATTGGGTAATAGGACAAATAAATACTAATGTAAGAGCAACGTTACATCGATTATTTTGAACTTCATCAGACTCAACAAATTAAAAGGATATCACGTGTTGATCTCATATCAGCATTAAAAGCTTAAATTATTAATATAAATTTTATTTTTATCCAATAATTTATATAGTTTAATCAATTTTGGAAAGATAATTTCTAATAATTAATATCATTATTTAATATAAAAAAGTTTCTATTAATTATGGAAATATTTAATATATTTAATTTTAACAATGTTTCACTATAAACCAACACCGCGTTCCCTAAATTTTATTATAAGTAGGTTATAATGAAAGGCAGTCCATAAATTATTTAAATTTTATTCAATTTGCGACGTTTCGGAGACTTTTTTTCTCTCCTTCTTCAGGGTATTGAATAGTGGATTGATGGGTGAGTATAACTCGGTTCCCATTTGTCTCTCCTTTCAGTGATAGCAACAATATTACAATATTTTTCAACATTATATCATATGTGTACTTAGTTAACTTACTAGCTGCAAGGCCCGCCTTCGGCGGCCCTCTTGCTAGCCAGGGGGCTCTCCCCCCCGAACCCCCCCCCCGAAGCCCACCCACCACACTCCACCCACACCCAACACCCCAATGTACAGACAAAACCTTAATTTTATATATATAGATTTTATTTAAATTAGTAACCATGACGACCCCTGGGCCCCATCCATCGACCCCCCCACGCATCCACCACCTCACCACCACCACCCCAATGTACAGACAAAACCTTAATTCTATATATATAGATTTAATTTAATTTAGTAACCATGGCGACCCCTGGACCCCCCCCCGAAACCCACCCAGCACACCCACCCACACCAACACCCCAATGTACAGACAAAACCTTAATTTTATATATATAGATAATTTCATTTAAATTGGTAACCATGAGGACTGTTTTTGTTGGGGGACGGACATAGATACATAGATAGGTACAAACAGAGGCAGGCACAAATGCACTTTAGTAGCATAGGATTATGATATAATGTTGAAAAATATTGTAATATTGTTATTATCACTGAAAGGAGAGACAAATGGGAACCGAGTTATACTCACCCATCAATAACTATTCCATACCCTGAAAAAGGAGAGAAAAAGTCTCCGAAACGTCGGATTTTGAATAAAATTTAAATAATTTATGGACTGCCTTTCATTCTAACCTACTTATTTCGCTTACCAGTCCGTCTTTCTAAGAAAATAAATAAAATTAATATATTATATTATTTAGTAAATATTATTTGGGGGAAAAATTACCTCAATCGGATTTGAACAGGTACTTTTGGCATCTTGGCCATACGCGCAAACTGTTAAACTACGAAAGTTTTGCTAAGATTCTTATTAAATTAAAGATAAGAAATACGATTATATCTCACAAAATATTTAAGTTATCAAATTTATAAGAGGAGAATATGCCTATTTGTAGAATATTTTTTTTAATTTTATCTCTATACTAGCTGCAAGGCCCGCCTTCGGTGGGCCTCTTGCTAGCCAAGGGGCTTCGCCCCCTGGACCCCCCGTCACTTGAACACTCCCTCTCCTGCATCTCTAACTACTCTCCATCCCACCGAGAGTCATTCCGTGCCAAATTAACACACTTTAAATAAAAATTTTACCTCACCACTTTAGATTTTCTTGAAATTTGGTACACTGATATATTGTGCTAATATGAATAAAAATACAAAATTTCAAATTTTTATCTTGAATAGTTTTTTATACGGCCTTGTGTAGTTTTCAAAAAATCGCAAAAAAAACCACGAACAAACAATTTTGAAACTGCTCTAAAAGCTGTCTTAATTGAGTTAGAGAGGTGGGACAGATGTCATTTTGCAGCTTTTTTAATGCTCTTTTCAGAGACATACAACATGACATAGGTTGTAATAAAAAAAAATTTTCAAAATGTAAATCAAATTTTTGATTTTTTCCAAAAAGTACCACGTTTAACATTTTCAAAAAAATTCTGTAAATAGATAGTACTTTCATAAACTACTATGCAAAGTATAATGATGGGATGGTAATGGGGTCTATGTTTAAAAAAATTATTACTGACTCTTGTTTTTCATAAATACCCAGTTTTGACCAAATAATAATGATTTTAATGTAGTAAAACGACATTTTATGAAAAATCACTTTGTGTATATTAAACTATGGTTATGAAATAAACACTCTGTGCTAATTAAATAACTGTTTAATAGTAGAGATTAATAATAGTCCTGTATGCTTTCATGAAAAATATTAATGGATTGTACTTTAAATTAGTCTTATAAAAATATTAGTAAAAACTAAGACAAATAAAACATCAACATTTTAAATAAAAGTAAATCAATTTATGCTATGTGATGAAAAGTTAGTTAATTTACAATAAATATTGTTGTAGGCTAAATAGTTTGATAAGCACAGGTTATCTTAAATAGAAATTTCCCTTGCATTCACTTGATCCAGTCTCTGCTGGTCTAGCAAGTTGGAACCTGTCTGTGGTTGTGATCAAATTAAAACAAATACTAGTCTGTCTCCAGAAGCATTCATTAAGTGACTAGAGTCCTTGCTGACAAGTAGTTTTTAAATGTTAGTAATGTCTTAAGTTATCAATTCCATAATGTAAAATAGTTGTTATACCTTACATAAGACATATCACTGGGCACAAAGTTTTGAATGTAATTGCAATTAAAAATAATATTAATATATACACGGAGGTTCTTTTGTTGGCCATTTTAACATACAATCCTGAAGAATCGTTTTTAAGAGAATGAAATTTTTACCCTTTGTCAACTTTTACAAAGACTTTACGAACCGACATACAACTGACCTTAAGACATATCACTGGGCACAAAGTTTTGAATGTAATTGCAATTAAAAATAATATTAATATATACACGGAGGTTCTTTTGTTGGCCATTTTAACATAAATCCCGAAGAATCGTTTTTAAGAGAATGAAATTTTACCCTTTGTCAATTTTTACAAAGACTTTACGGACCGACATACAACTGGCCCTAAGACATATCACTGGACACAAAGTTTTGAATGTAATTGCAATTAAAAATAATATTAATATATACACGGAGGTTCTTTTGTTGAGCATTTTTAATCCCGAAGAATCATTTTTAAGAGAATGAAATTATTACCCTTTGTCAACTTTAACAAAGACTTTATAAACCGACATACAACTGGCCCTTAATGATGCGGGTGTAAACGTTTGCAAAAATATAAATTAAATTTTATTTAGGCTGAGAATAAAAATACACCTTTTTATTTGAATTTAAATTAAAAATAATATTAATATATCGAAGCAAGAAATTCCAGGAACTAATTATTGAAAAAATAAATTTCTATAAAAAACATGATTAGTATTTTCTTTCGAAATTTTTTTAATCCCAAAATTAATATACCTATTTTCTTAAAAACTTACTTTCTTTTCTTCGATCATATCGGATGCAGATACTTAAGTTATCAAATTTATAAAGGGAGAATATGCCTATTTGTAGAATATTTTTTTTAATTTTATCTCTATACTAGCTGCAAGGCCCGCCTTCGGTGGGTCACCCTCCAACCCAGTAAACCTACCTACCCCCTGGACTCCCCACCCATGGACTCCGCATCCCCTGGGCCCCCACCTTTCCCCCTGGACCCCACCTCGCAACCTCACATAGGTACAGACATAGGCACAAAATGATGGGTTTTTTGTTAATTGAAATAATTAATCACAGGTGGTTGTCTAGATAAAAATTTATAATTACATTTTCACCCCTTGGGTAAAACCTTAGAAATCACGCGAGATGGCCAATCAGATGACTCTCACTTCATCTGATTGGCCATCTCACCGGGCACAAGGTGATTTCTAAGGTTTTACCCGAGGGAGAACCGCGAATTAGGTTACCACTGCTCGAAGCCCTTAAAAAACTTAATAAATTGGATTGTATCTAACTTTCTGAGATTTGGCTTGTGATCCCGGCTTCTTTCCTTCTAATCTGTTCTTTTTACGATGGAGGGGCCATCCTATACAGGCCTTTAGGGGAAGCACCTTCTGGTGTATCTCCTTCTCACATAAATATCATTAAAAAAAAAAAAAAAAAAGGTATACACCGTCTTTGGAATTCATTAGATAATCTATTGTCTTTTACTTGGAAATGAAAGTGGAAGTATGTGTACACGATTTTAAGTTGCGGTTCACCTCTCGGTTTTACCCTTTGTCAAATTTACAAAGACTTTACCAACCGACATACAGTTGTATACTGGCCCTAAGACAAATCACTGGGCACAAAGTTTTGAATGTATGTAATTGCAATTAAAAAGAATCTTAATATTTACACGGAGGTTCTTTTGTTGACCATTTTAAATCCTGAAGAATCATTTTTGAGAGAATGAAATTATTACCCTTTGTCAACTTTAACAAAGAATTTACCAACCGATATACAACCGGCCCTTAATGATGCGGGTGTAAACGTGGAAAAATATAAATTAAATTTTATTTAGGCTGAGAATAAAAATACACCTTTTTACTTGAATTTAAATTAAAAATAATATTAATATATCGAAGCAATTCCAGGAACTAATTATTAAAAAAATAAATTTCTATAAAAAACATGATTAGTATTTTCTTTCGAAATGTTTTTAATCACAAAATTAATAAACCTATTTTCTTAAAAACTTACTTTCTTTTCTTCGATCATATCGGATGCAGACATTTCTTCGTGTGAGTTTGTAATCTGTAAGGAATCAGTTTGATCAGTTTTAATATCAAAGCTTCCACTCGGGATCTCTTGTAAAAGGGTTGGATCAGGCTGGTCAGGATTGGGAACATTTTGGCTGGGTCGGGCTTGTTCGGCTAAAGGTTCACTAGCATTATCTACTAATTCATCATCTTCAATTTCAAAATTTTGCTCACTCATTATAGGCCTTCAAAAATGCAAGCACAAAGGTTATAAAATTTAAAAAAAAATTTAATATTATTTTAATCAACAATGACAACAATTATATATTAAAAAAAATATTTACTTCAGTTAAATTTATAATATATTAAAAAAAATTACCTCAATATTACTTCATTCGTAGAAAGAAACAAGCTTTGTAGTGGTTAGTTTTGTGACACAAACGGTAATCAGTCTGAATATGAATCAAGGTTGTTATTATATATATTCTGAACACAGTGAGGTCTATGACTAGAAAATCAGAAGATATTTCCGCTGAGTGGGGCTGAGTCAGCTCTTTGACTTCAGTCGCGAATTAAAAAAAGGCTCGCTTTTTAAAATAAAAATTAAATTGATGTATTAATTCTTTCATTTATCAACTTTTATTAACCATTAATAAATTTATTTTACTTATTTTAATTTATTTCATCAATATTTTTTATATTCATTGATAATTTTTGAATTTACTTTTTGGCGCTTTTTTTATTTAAATCAAAATTGAAAAATATATTGGAAAACAAATTTTTAAAATAAATTAAAAATCTTATATAAATCAATCTTCAAATGTTCAATCAAACCCAAACGTTGTAATGAAAAAACAGTTTTTTTTTAATTTGAAAATTTTCATTGACAAAGAGAGAAAATCTCCCGAAACGTTTGAGTTTGATTAAACGTTTGAAGATTGTATTTATAAATATATATATTAGTTATTTGCACTTTGTAGGTGTAATTTATTGGATTCCTTCCTCCTTTCTCTTCAAACCAACGTTTCGGAGGATTCTTCCCTCCTTCTTCAGGGTTTCAAGAAGGTCAATGAAGGAAACAAATAAGATGCTTCCTTCCTCTCTCTACAGCAGTGTTTAAAACTTTTTTCTTCCTTAGCAGAAGCATATAATTAAGAAAAAGAAGAGAAGAAAAAAATTGTTTTTTATGCTTCTGCTAAGGAAGAAAAAAGTTTTAAACACTGCTGTAGAGAGAGGAAGGAAGCATTTTATTTCTTTCCTTCATTGACCCCTGAAACCCTGAAGAAGGGGGAAGAATCCTCCGAAACGTCGGTTTGAAGGGAAAGAGGAAGGATTCCAATAAATTATACCTTATATGTATATATGTGTTAATTTTTTCTTTTCTCACTACCCCTAGGCTGTCTTCCATTACTTACAATTAAATAATATTAGTTTTTAATTATTTTTTTTATTACATTAGCGCTCTTTTCATTTACAAGTAAATGAAATAAAATGTTATATTATTTAGGATAATTATTTTGATTATTTATGTCCATTGATTAAATTAATAAGTTGTTGTAGGAAAATAAGCTTATGGAAATATTTTTTATTTTATGCCAACGTTTCGTCAACTTTGTTGACTTCCTCAGGGCTCAAACAAATTAACTTCTTTGCATATTTGTCATTTTATAAATATTCATTCTTAGCAAACACATATAGGCACAGATTGAAAATATTTCCTATTTAAATCTCAGTGTTTGGTTAGAATGAATATTTATAAAATGACAAATATACACAGAAGTTAATTTGTTTGAGCCCTGAGAAGTCAACAAAGTTGATTTTATATAATGTTTTTTAAACATTTTTCATACAATTTTATATAAGATTAATGACTATTTTTTATTATTATATAATTTAAACAAATATATTTTGATAATTTTTGATTATACACTGATTTACTTTTCTGGCGCTTTTTTCAATTTCAAATTAAATCAAAATTTAATTATAATATAATTAAAATGTGTAATTTTTGATATTTTGTAATACAATTTTTATTTAAGATACATAATAAAACTCAAATTGATTATTTAAATAACATTTATTTAATTAATTTTCTAATTTGGTACAATTTTCTATCGGATGAAGATAGTATTAAAAAAAGTCTGAAGAAAAACACAAAAACATCATGGCCTCCTTCAAATTGCTTTCATATTTATTGTTTATATTAACTTTAAATTTGTATACAGGTATGTATTCTGATTTAAAATAGTGAAATTAAAAGAATCGATTGATATTTTATAAAATTACATTTATTTCAAAATTATATTTTCTTTGAAACTTAGTCTATTTCTTAATATCCATATACAGTAATTATTCTTTTGTCATTCGTATATATTTATTTTCATTAATCTCTATTTTCTGATTGAATAATCTTATCTTATTAAACGACCAATTCTTGTATATATAGATATATATCTATATCTATATATACAATCGGTTTCTCAAAAACGGCTCTTAACGTTTTCGCTAAAAATTGGTGTACTTATCAAAAATCATGAGTTATTAGTTGTGTCAAATTTTTAATCGGATTGAAATACAGAAAGGGAGTGTAAAAATATTTTAATCGTTCATATCTCGTCTTCGGTAAGTCTCAGAGCCTTGAAATTTGAAACTTAAGCTATCTAAAGGCTACCGAAAGTATCACAAGATTTTGGCTAAAATAGGAAAACTGGAAGTTGATGTTTACGTACGTAAGAATGTACCCCCCTGAGTTTCGCAACCATAAGTCTCAGAGCTACGAAATTCAAAACTTAAGCTGATATAGGCTAGAAAGAGTACAGCAAGCTTTTGGTTGAAATCGGAACACCGTACGTAAGTGGACATTTATAGTACATGAACGATTTTTCGTTTTTTTTTTTATTTTCTCAAAAACTGAACTAACGATTTTGTTTAAAATTGGTGTACTTATCAAGTGTCATGAGTTATTAGTTTTGTCAAATTTTTAATCGGATTAAAATACAGAAAGGGGGTGTAAATTAGTCATATCGCAAAATAAATATTTTAATCGTTCATATCTCGTCTTCGGTAAGTCGCAGAGCCTTGAAATTTGAAACTTGAGCTATCTAGAGGATAACCGAAAGTATCACAAGATTTTGGCTAAAATAGGAAAACCGGAAGTTGATGTTTACGTAAGTAAGAATGTACCCTCCTGCGTTTCGCAACCATAAGTCTCAGAGCTACGAAATTCTAAACTTAAGCTCGATATATGAAGGGGTACAGCAAGCTGACACTCAGGGCGATGCTAGGTTCCCTTTTTAACTTTTCTAGTTTTATGAGGCGGACTTTCTGGACGGGGCCCGGCCTTAATTAATTGAGACAGTGGACAGTGAGTTTAGATTTATGTGCATTGCTTGCCTGGCCTTCCTCGACAAATGACCTTTCTGCGGTGGCCAGCCCATTTTAAATGAGTTTTATTATTTTTTTTAGCATTTTAATGTTAATTTTTATTTATGTTTTTTGTTTTGTTTTTTTGTTTGTAATATTTGATTAATGTTTTTTTTTCTTGTCGCATTTCACAGTTGTGGGGCGCTTTTGGCGCTCCCAACACTGGCCTCGGTTCTGGAGTCCTACTGGCGCCCATATATACAGGGTGGGGCAAAAATAATCACCCTATAAGAAAAGTAATCACCCGATGTTCTTTTGCTGTTTTTTTTTTTGTTTTTTTTTAATGAAAAACTTTGGTTCTTTGTGAAATTTGTTTATTTAATCCATTAGAATTTATTCCATCAAGTCGAGAAAATGATATCGGCCAAGTGGCCCCCGCCAGAGTTGATGACCATAAGGGCCCGTTTTATTGCATTTTCCATCACTCTTGCCAGAGCTTCGGGCGACAGGTTCTCGCATTCCTGGCGAATATTCTCCTTAAAGGCTTCAAGAGTCTGAGGCTTGCTGACGTAAACCCGCGACTTCAAAAAAAACCCCATAAAAAGAAGTCTGGAACGGTTAAATCGGGTGATCTGGCCGGCCAGTGCAAATCACCAAATCGAGAGATTAAGCGACCCGGAAATCAACTCTGGGGGTGGCCACTTGGCCGATATCATTTTCTCGACTTGATCGAATAAATTCTAATGGATTAAATAAACAAATTTCACAAGCAGAACCAAAGTTTTTCATTAAAAAAAAAAAAATAGAGCAAAAGAACATCGGGTGATTGATTACTTATAGCGTTTTCCAATAGGGTGATTACTTTTGCCCCACCCTGTACATGTACAATAGCTACAATATCTAGAGTAATTATCTGGACGGGTGATGAGGGTTGCAACCTAATTTGTAAATAAATATGTTTTTTTTCTGTAAAGGGATGCCCCCCTCTGCGTGGCGCATTAAATCAGTCATTGAAATCGGAACCCCGGAAGGGGACATTTACATGAAAGATTTTCGTTTTTTTTTTTTTTTATTTACTCAAAGACGGCACTAACAATTTTTTTTTTAATTGGTGTACTTATCAAGTGTCATGAGTTATTAGTCGTGTATAGATTTTAATCCGATTGAAATAAAGGAAGGGGGTGTCGTAAAATAAATATTTTAATCATTCATATATCGTCTTCGCTAAGTCACAGAGCCTTGAAATTTGAAACTTAAGCTATTTAGAGCCAAAAAGATACCGAGCATTGCTCGGTGCCCCAGGCACTTTATTTAACAGCGATAGTTAATTTTCTTTCAATTTTTTTACAGTTCGAAGCGCAGCCATGCATTCTTATATTCTGAATGCGGGGGAAGATCCACCTGAACCTCCAGTTCCGCCTGAAAATTTATCTGAAGAGAAAGATGAAGAAAATAATGAAATATTTAATCAGTTAAACGATTCTTTACTCAAAGTTCCTTTTCGAAGACCTCCTTCGCTAAAGACATACACCTGTTTACAATGTGAAGAACCTTATTGTACAGTGATCACCCCTTGTTCAGGCGCTTATCAAGTAAGTTTATCATTTGCATATTAATAATTTAATTGGAAAATTATTTTTTTTCTATTTTATTTTCTTTGAATTCAAATATATTTGGTTTTTCTAATTTACTTATGTTTTATTTAATTGAGATTATTTTTTTTTTAATGAAACTGATAGAAGAAGAGGTTGCACCAAAAAGGTTCAACACCCTTGTATCTTGGAAATAAGAAGAGATTTAGGGATTGGGTTGGAGTTGAAGGTATTTGTGGATGCGTGTCTTGAAAGATTGAAGGTTATATGTTGCTGGGAAAACGGTCGGCGGAAGAAAGTTCCAGTCTCTAGATGTCATAGGGATAAACCCAGTTGGCGAATGCGTTTGTTCGGTTAGTATCCAATTCAAGCACGCAGGGGTGTTGAGTCTTAGAAAATCGTGTATTTCGCGCAAATGAAGCCTTTGGTGGGATTATTGATTTTATCTCGTCAGAACAAAAGTCATAGTACTTAATATTTATAAAAAAGAGAAAGGGAGCAGACAGATCTACGATGGGCTAGGGTGTCGAGATTCTCAGCTAATGTTGGATCTCCTATCAGTCTGATAGCCCGCCTCTGAATTGCATCCTAGGTATTTAGAGAATGCTTGGAGGCTCCTCTCCACAAATGCGAGCAATATTCGAGACAGGGGCGAATTTGAGCCTTGTAAAAGATAAGAAGTTGAGTGGGGGTGAAAAAGCGTTTGGTCCGGAAAAGAAAGCCAAGCTTACATGCTGCAGCTTTTGCTACTGAGATAATATGGTCATTCCAAGAAAGGTCAGAACCTAAGGTGACACCCAACATTGATATTTTGTCACGAAATTCCAATGAGCTCGAATCAAAGGAAATGTCAGGAAGGTTCCTATCTTCGCGCCTAGAAATTAGGCAGCATTGCGTTTTGCCAGCATTAAAGTTTACCAAGTTCTGACATCACCTATTTTTAAGCCTGTTTAAATCTAAATTAATCGAGGAAGCAATGTTTGTGCGATTGTTTTGTAAGTATTGAGCATTATGGAGGGTGCTATCGTCAGCGTAACAATGTATTGGATTGGAGGGCAGATTTAAAAGATCATTAATATAGATAATAAAGAGCGTGGGAGAAATCACTGAGCCCTAGTAACTCCAGCATTAGTATTGAAGGACGAGGATGATATTCCATCAACCTCGACTTTAATAGAGCGGTTTGACAGAAAGCTCTCTTCAAGCCAAATGCAGGTAATTTGGCAAGAAGATTTTTGTGCCAGACCTGATGGAAGGCTTTTGAAATATCTAAGCCTATCATGAAAGTCTCATTTCCATTCTCTAGTCTAGTGCTTAATTCCATATTGTCTATCATGGATTAATTTATTAGATTCTAAATGCAGAAGAACTTGCACATTAATATCCTTTTCCATGATTTTAGAAAAAACCGAAGTGATGGCGATCGGACGATAATTGGAAACATTTGAAGAATCTCCCTTTTTTTTGATTGGTTGAATTCTTGCCATTTTCCAGCTCTCCTGAAATGTGCCTGAGGTGTATGAAAGCTTTAAAATTTTTGAGAGAATAGGAGCCAGTTTGTCCGCGGGCCCCAGGTTGGGAAACCCTGGGCTAGGGATTCTAGTGTGTCACTTCATGCTGGATCTCCTATCAGTCTGATAGCCGCCTGACGCCTCTGAATTGCATTCAAGGTAGCAAGAGAAGGGAGAGGCTCCTCTCCACAAATGCGAGCAATATTCGAGACAGGGGCGAATTTGAGCCTTATATATATAAGATAAGAAGTTGAGTGTGGGTGAAATAGCGTTTGGTCCGGAAAAGAAAGCCAAACTTAGATGCTGCTTCTTTTCACGATGGAGGGGCCAACCCAGGCATTTAAGGGATGCAGCCTTTTTGGTGTAACTCCTTCTCTCATCATTTTCATTAAAAAAATGGCATTTTTTATTGCAATTCGTCTATACTACCACCTCCTAAAATATTTACTATTCCTCCTAAAACACCCTTTATATTACATAATAATTTTATTTTTATTTTGTATCATTTATAGTGCTGGAAAGCTCAAGTACGAGATTCAGATGGTGTTGTTCGTTTTTCTCGAGGATGCATTACCAACTTAGACCAAGTGCTATTATACTGTAGTACTAATTCATTTAGTGCTAATCAAGGTCATCATAAACGACATACTGGAAGTGAATATGCTATTGATTGTTGTCAAGGGAATATGTGCAACAATGGTTCATTTCCTGATCTGAAAAGGCCAGAATATAGAGGTAAATTGACTCATTAATTTCTTATTTAATTAATTGATGTTATTCTTTTATATCTTTAAAATGAATAAATAAATATAATTATAAAAATATTATAATTTTAACTTACATAGCGAAGCATGCATGCGTGCGTACTGCTCTATCTCATTATCAGTAAGTCATAGGACAACGAAATTTAAAACTTAAGCTAACCAGACAGAATGGAATCTTGCAGCAATATTACATTGCAATATTAAACCTTTCAGGAACATTCCAGCATTATTCCTGTCCGCCTCTTTTACATTGCAGCAATGTTGCCAATGTTGCAGGAACATTGCAGCAATATTGCTACTTCAATATTGCCAATATTGTCCAAGGTTCGCAATATTGCTGCAATACTCCAGTCTGTCTGGGTAGGAATCAGCCAGTAAGTTTTTGGTCAAAATCGACAAACCCATTGTACTTGAAATTTAAGGTGATTTTTATTTTTTCTTAAAAACTATGATTTTGTAAAAATCGTTCTACTGTTACTGTGTATTTTTTTAATTCAAATGAAACACTGGGAAGGAATTAATTTGATAGATGAAAATTGGTAGGATAATTTTAAAGAAGGAAAGGTTGATTTTCCACTTGCACTTCATGAAAATATAATGATATAGCATCTCCAAAAATTCATTTTTTGAGATCGTCTGATTTCAATAAGATCAAATCGACTTTCAATTTTTTAATACTAATTGGAAGTCTACAATATCTTTTATAATATAAAATTAAGGTTTTGTCTGTACATTGGTCCAAATCACGCCAAATTTTGGTTGCACACGTTTCAAGCAAAGGTATGAACGAAAACACCCTCAACAAAATTCCTGTATGTCTGTATGTATGTTTGTTTGTTTGTGTGGTTTTCGCGAAAAGTTGCTCACGATTCACGTAAAAACGGCTGAAGGGATTATTATGAAATTTCATATTTGTATCAGATGTCTTCTAACTTACGTTTATTGTTATATAATGTTTTGATATTTTGACCCAAAAAGGGGGTTTGGGGGGGTGGGGGCGCACGAATGGAAATTATCAAATAACACCTAAACTATTAACCCTAAGGTAAATTTTATAATGAGCAAAGTTGTAGGGGATGTGATTTCTGATAACTTTTGTTTAAAAAATTTCCCCAAAAAAACACCCAAAAAGGGGGGAGGGTGAAAAAATGTATATTCTTGCCCTTGGAGCAAACTCAACCAAATTTTGTATACATAATCTGTGGGCTAGAAATGCAAAAACTAGGTGCGGGGGGTGGACTCCAGGAGGCATTACGGGGATTGGTGTCCAGGGGGCATAGCGGGGGGGGGGGGGTGCCTTTCGGGTGGTGGGGGTCCAGGGACTCAGCCCCCTGGCTATCAAGAGGGCCGCCGAAGGCTGGTCTTGCAGCTAGTCTTTTATAATAGAATGTGAACGTTCATAAAAAAATGTGATTTTTTGATTTTGTTTAATAGATTACAAATAATAATAATATTTATATTATAATTACATATTTTAAATTTTTGTTTATTTTAGAAATTCCTGCATATCCAGATCAAGCATCTTATATGGCAAAATTAACAATAGCCGTTCTTGGTCCAGTATTTTCACTTGGAATAATTGGCGCTCTTGTAATTTTATACATGAGACGTAAACATCGAAAACGTTTACGATCTCATATGGATGCTGATACATATTATGCTCCTGATGATCTTTTACATTCAGCAATGGGCGAAGTAAGTATCCGCGACAATGTTCTATTTATCAATTAAAATTTTTAATTACATTTGTTTATTGTTTTTTTTTTTGTTTTTCTATTAAACTTTTAGGAAATTACTAGTGGTTCAGGGTCTGGGCTTCCTTTATTGATTCAACGAACATTAGCTAGACAAATATCCTTAGCTGAATGTATTGGAAAAGGACGATTTGGTGAAGTATGGCGAGGAGTCTGGCGTGGAGGAAATGTTGCAGTTAAGATATTCTATAGTAGAGATGAAGCTTCCTGGTCTAGGGAAACCGAGATTTATAGGTAAACTGTTTATTAATCTTACTCTTTATTAATTGAAAAGTTTTTGTTTTGCCGAGAGTAGCAGAGTTGTTGATTCACAAAGAGAAACAAAGAGGTTGTCCTCTGCTTGATGCAAATAAACATATACACATATATATCAAGATGATATATCTGTATATATATTATTTATTTGTTTGAGACTATAGTTTCGAAGACTTGGTCTTCATCATCAGTCTTTCTTCAATTATAAATGTTTTTCATGGAGTCAATATCATATGGATATTGAAAACTTGGTGTTCTTTCGTCACTGCTGGAAGGCTAGGAACTAATAAAGACATTCTATCCGGGCTCACATTGAAATATAACAAGTTATATTTGAATGGAATGGAATAGAATGGATGAATGGATAGAATGTCTTTATTAGTTCCTAGCCTTCCAGCAGTGACGAAAGAACACCAAGTTTTCAATATCCATATGATATTGACTCCATGAAAAACATTTATAATTGAAGAAAGACTGATGATGAAGACCAAGTCTTCGAAACTATAGTCTCAAACAAATAAATAATATATATACAGATATATCATCTTGATATATATGTGTATATGTTTATTTGCATCCAAGCGAGGACAACCTCTTTATTTCTCTTTGTTAAAATTTAATTAAAAAGAATTTACATTTTGGGGACAATGTGATCTTAGTGAAAAATTATCTTAATGATAATTATACGTGAGTCATTCTGGGCCAAATCAACACACTTTAAATAAAAATTTTACCTCACCACTATAGATTTTCTTGAAATTTGATACACTGATGTGCTGTGCTAGTATGATTGAAAATACAAAATTTCAAATTTTTATCTTTAATAGTTTTTTTTATACGGCCTTGTGAAGTTTTCAAAAAATCGCAAAGGAACCACGAACAAACAATAATATTGAAACTGCTCTGGAAGCTGTCTTGATTGAGTTAGAGAGGTGGGACAGGTGTCATTTTGCAGCTTTTTTAATGCTCTTTTCAGAGACATACAACATGACAGTTATTTAATTAGCACAGAGTGTTTATTTCATAACCAAAGTTTAATATACACAAAGTGATTTTTCATAAAATGTCGTTTCACTACATTAAAATCATTATTATTTGGTCAAAACTGGGTATTTATGAAAAACAAGAGTCAGTAATAATTTTTTTAAACATAGACCCCATTACCATCCCATCATTATACTTTGCATAGTAGTTTATGAAAGCACTATCTATTTACAGAATTTTTTGAAAATTTTAAAAGTGGTACTTTTTAGAAAAAATCAAAATAAAAAATTTGATTTACATTTTGAAAAAAAAAATTTATTACAACCTATGTCATGTTGTATGTCTCTGAAAAGAGCATTAAAAAAGCTGCAAAATGACACCTGTCCCACCTCTCTAACTCAATTAAGACAGCTTTTAGAGCAGTTTCAATATTATTGTTTGTTCGTGGTTTTTTTGCGATTTTTTGAAAATTTCACAAGGCCATATAAAAAAACTATTCAAGATAAAAATTTGAAATTTTGTATTTTCAATCATATTAGCACAGCATGTCAGTGTATCAAATTTCAAGAAAATCTATAGTGGTGAGGTAAAATGGGTGTGTTGAGTTGACATGGAATGACCCATGTATAATATATTGTATGTCATAGGGTTTCATCCCCTTGGGATCGAACCCAAGCGCTAACGTTGCTATCCGGGCTGTTAGGTTACCATATAAATTAATTGCCTCCGACATACAGATATAATAAAAGCAAGGAAATTTTACTTCATTCATTTAAGAATTAATTTGAAAATTTCTGCTTTGGCTGACATACAATATAATATACATAATTATCATTAAGATCACATTGTCCCTAAAATATAAATTCTTTTTAATTAAAATACTAGCTATAGCTAAGAGTTGTCTTTTTGAAAAACTTTCCATCTAATTTTCAAAAAAAATGACGTATTCACATTCTTTATATTTAAAATATACTAAAGAATTCTTCACTGAAAAAAATTTTCAGCCAAAGCAAAATTTTTCAAATTAATTCTTAAATGAATGAAGTAAAATGTTCTTATTTTTATTATATCTGTATGTTGGAGGCAATTAATTTCTATTGTAAGCTACAGCCCGGATAGCAATATTAGCGCTTGGGTTCGATCACAAGGGGATGAAACTCTCTGACATACAATATAATATACATAATTATCATTAAGATAATTTTTCACTAGGATCACATTGTCCCTAAAATGTATATTCTTTTTAATTAAAATACTAGCTATAGCCAAGAGTTCTCTTTTTGTCTAACAAAATGTATAAATCGACCTGAAATTTTTAAATTGCTATAACTCCAGACGATTTGAAGATAAAATCGTAAATTCATTTTAAAGAAAATTGGGTGCTCTACAACTTCTTTTCAGAGGACTATTACTGTAAAACGAAAGGCTGAGGTGATAGAGACAAAAGTTTGACCAAAAATAAAGGAAATTTTAATTTTTTCATACATAAACGATATTCGCGGGGGAATATCTCAGAAACTATAAGAAATAGAGAAAAATTAAATAGAAGCAATCTTGTAGTAAATTTTATAAGCTTTTATTTTGCTAAGAATAACTTTTTCCCTACGACCCACTATTTTTGAGATATAAGCAAAAAACCAAATAACGGGACATTTCCACCCCCCTTCCACCCCTAAGCACGGTAGCTAAGACTGAGGACTTTTAGTATTTTTACCTCCTAACTAGCCCAAACACATTCCATAAGAAAAAAATTATCTCCTCTTCAATGTTTTCTATAACCCATTCGTTGACTGGACTAATATAAAGCATGTAAAAATAAAAATAAATACATTTAATTCTGTTAAATTTTGCAAACTTTTCTCTATAAAAATAATTAAGACTAAAAAGTAAAAAAAAAATTATATTTTAAAAAACTAAAAAACACGCTTCGAAAAAGTACAAAATAATGTAATACTTAATAAAAAAAGCGTGGTGCACTTTGTAGAAATTAATTAAAAGTTTCTGCGCCCCTCAATTTTATTAAGTATTACATTATTTTGTACTTTTTAGAAACGTGTTTTTTAGTTTGTTTAATTTTTAATCTGATTTTTTGGATAAAAAGAATATACAATGTTGACTCATTAACTTGTTAAAATTAAGCTAGGAATTTCTTATTAATGCTAAATTTTTTTTCAAATGACGCCTTCAAAGAGACTTTAAGAGTTCCAAGTCTTTAAATGCGAGTTTCACTCACTAAAGAATAGCATTGCCGCACTTGAAAATGACTCTAGAATTAGAAACATTGATACCAAATAATATGCCTAATCTAGATGTTGTCAAAAACAATTTCTTAAAGAATAGTTTGGGAATTGGAATGACAAGATTTTACCACACAGGGATGTTTACTTATACTGAATTCGATTTTCTGCAAATCCCATGTTTTCAAATGGACTAGGTGCTACATGAGTATTACTAATTCACCTTTCAAAAAATCGATTAAAATTTCTAGATTTGAATACTTTACCTCTCCCTACCAACTGATTTGTTTTTTTTGAATAGATTTACGTATATTATGTATTATTATTATTATTCAGTTCCATTATTTAGATATTAGATTTGACAAATCAGAGGAAAATAGGAACAAATTAAACAGTGTTAAAACATTCGATCAAGTGCGACGTTTCGCCAATTTATTATGGCTTCATCAGGCTCTATACAAAAAGTAAATACAATTGAATCATTCAAAATCATCAAAATCAACCCAGACATAATATAATTACCCTGATCAATTTCACAAAACACTTTGTCATTTATCTTCTTACCAATTAGAATACATATATATATATCAATATAAACACACTTATTTTTTTATTTTTTTTAATGCAATCGAATGCAAGAAGGGGTGCACCAGTAAAGATGCAGCCCCTATGGATCTCGAAAGACCCTTGCATTACCGAAGAGAGAGAAAGTTGATTAAGTGAGAGGGTGTAGACGTAGGTGTCTATGCACTCCGGTTTTGAAAGGTTTGAAGATTATAGGTGCTGGGAAAGATAGAGGCTGGAAGAGAGTTCCAGTTCCTTGAAGTCATGGGGATATATGTATTGGCGAATGAAGTGGTCCGGCACTTTTCTAGTTTGACCGCGAGAGAGTGTTGGGAGTCGGCAAAACGCGTGCTACGTGCAAAGCATGCTTTGGGGGGAATTATTGATTTTATCTCATCAGAGCACCTGCCGTGATAGTATCTATAGAAAAGGGAAAGGGCAGAGACATCTCTTCGATGAGCCAGCGAGTCGAGGGAGTCGGTGAGGGTAGAATCGTCAATTAGCCTGACGGCTCGTTTCTGAATTGCATCCAGGGTAGCTAGAGAGTATTTTGAGGCTCCTCTCCATAGATGAGAGCCGTATTCGAGACAGGGGCGGATTTGGGCCTTGTAGATGGTGAGAAGTTGTGGGGGTTTGTAAAATCGCTTGGACCTGAATAAGAAGCCAATCTTCCTTGCTGCGGATTTCGCCACAGAGGAGATGTGTTCATTCCAAGACAGGTCAGATGCGACAGAGACGCCCAACATGGATAGGCTGTCACACATTTTTAGGGTATTCGAATCGAAGTGAATATCAGGGAAATCTTTATTTTCGCGCCTAGAAATTAGACAACATTGAGTCTTGTTTGAATTGAAGTTAACTAAATTTTGTGAGCCCCATTTATTCAGTTTGTCTAGGTCGAGAGTAATTGAGGAGGTAACATTGATTCGATTATTCGGGAGTGAGGGTTTACCGTGTAGAGTGCTATCGTCGGCGTAACAATGATTATTTATACAATACTATTAATTATTTAGAGTAGCCAGCAATGGATTCAACCAGACTAACTGTACACCTTCGACTGATTTAAAAGGATTTAAAAAATACAAAAATAACTCTTATCAATACATTATAATATTTAATCTAATCTACTTTTTGTATAGAGCCTGATGAAGCCATAATAAATTGGCGAAACGTCGCAATTGATCGAATGTTTTAACACTATTTAATTTGTTCCTCTCATTTGTCATCTATTATGTATTATATTTTTGGTTAAAAAATGAAAAACATTTCCAATAATTTCATACCTAATTTTATTTACAATCGAACATCGATAATTCGAGATTCAATGGAAATGGATTTTTTCCACATTAAAGCAATTTCAATTTATCGGGAGAGGTCAAATTTAAAAAAATGAATTAATTGAATCAAGATAAAGAGAAAAAAAATTTTAAATCTTTTAATTTTTTAATTTTAATGTGAAATAAGTGACCTAGTATCCTTAACTCATAGTAAATCAATATTAAATATAATATTTATTTACTCTTATCTTTATTAAAGATGTTTCACCTTGCACCAACACCACAATCTCTACTAATTATTAATTGAATCATTTTATTTTCTAATTGTCTTTAAATTTAAATACTTAGAATTATGGAGTCGAGTTAAGAAATTCCGCTATTTTATTGAAATAATCATACTTACTTCTCACAGGAATTATTTAACGGGTTATAGTGGTGTTTCACAAAGTGGAAATAAAATTAATACTTACTTCTAGTGATTTTCTATTTAAGGTAGTTCTTTCACAAATGCACAAATTCAAGAAGTCTTTGAAACTTGGAATATAAGTCATTAAAAGCATAATAAACACACTGTTAAAATTTGAAGACGATTTACCACACCAAACATGAAATAATTGCAATTAAAAATGAAATTTTTACATAGGGTAGATTGAGAAAGGGTGGGAAAATGATTATTATTTTATTTTTTTTCATTGGAGGACTTTCACCATCTTGATGAAAAACTAATATTTGTCAGAATAATATATTCGGAGTAACTTAAAAAAAATTGAAATTATTTACCTCGTAGTTTTGATAAAAAAAAACATATTTGGGCAATTATTTTTAGTGGAGGGGATATAAGTTCAATGGCTTGGAAACGATCCATTCGTAAACAGGATATAGTAGCGTGAAAAGTACAGTCACGTTAAAAAAACATAACCTAAAATTTTTTGTGTGGATTGTCGCGAAAGAACTACCTTAAAGAATATCGAATTATCGAGATTCGACTGTAATACATATGTATAATATTTTTAGCTAATTTAATTTATTTTTATTTAGCACTGTACTCATGCAACATGAATCAATTCTTGGCTACATTGGATCAGATATGACGTCTCGAAATTCGTGTACTCAATTATGGCTAGTAACTCATCATCATCCTCTTGGCTCACTTTATGATTATTTAAATTTAAAATCTCTTTCTCATCATCAAATGATGAAACTTTGTCTTACTGCTTCCAAAGGACTTGTACATCTCCATACCGAAATTTTTGGAACACAGGGTAAAACTTTAGAGAAACCTAGATAAATGATAAAGTTTTTTAATATATTATTTTAATCGTTAATATAGGGTAAACCAGCAGTGGCTCACAGAGATATTAAATCCAAAAATATTCTTGTCACCGTCCAAGGTACTTGTGTACTCGCAGATTTTGGATTGGCGGTAACTCATCAACAATCTACAGGAGAACTTGGGGTTGCTCCTAATCCTCGAGTAGGAACTAAACGATACATGAGCCCTGAAGCTCTTGATGAGAGGTATTATTTAAATATTTGTTTTCTTTTTTAACTATGTATCATCATCATCATCTAGTACACAGTTCTAAGACTGGTTTGACTCTCATTCCAACTTTTTCACTTCTAAAGTCCCACATTCCAATATATTTACTTACTGCTTATCTTAAGGTAATTCTTTCACAAATGCAAAAATTCAAGAAGTCTTCAAAACTTGAAATATAAGTCATCAAATAAAAGCTTAATAAACACTGTTAAAATTTGAAGACGATTCACCACACCAAACATGAAATAATTGCAATTATAAATGAAATTTTTTACATATGATAGATTGGGAAAGGGTGGGAAAATGATTATTATTTTATTTTTTTTCATTGAAGGACTTTCACCATCTTGATGAAAAACTAATATTTGTTAAAATAATATATTCGGAGTAACTTACAAAAAATAGAAATTATTTACCACGTAGTTTTGATAAAAAAAAACAACATATTTGTACTATTATTTTTAGTGGAGGGGATATAAGCACAATGGCTTGGAAAAGATCCGGCAAGTATGTGTGTATCCATTTAGAGATTTCGTAGTGTGAGTGGACAGTCACGTTAAAAAAACATAACCCAAAATTCTAGTTCCGTTCATATTTATAGAGTGGTTACGAGGCTAAAACTTTTTGTGTGGATTGTCGCGAAAGAACCTCCTTAAGGGGGTTCGGGACTGTTTATAATTTTTATAAGAAAATTATCAAATTTTACCATCGAATCATTGATGTATTAAATATTTATTCCCGAAATTTGAATTTGATTGTCTGTCTCATTACCGAGAAATAAATTATTGAAAATTGTCTTTTTAACATGGAAGTAAATGGACCGAGCTTTTAAAAGGGCTATAACTTCTATACAAATTATACTATTTTCAACAAATTTATACAGATCAATTCAACTTTTATGAATCGAATGATACATTACTCAATAGATTTGACATTCTAGTTAATTAGTTATTCATAAATGTAAAAAATAAAAAGTTATTTGCAGTCAACAGAATATAACAAAAGCACTAGTTTAGAATTCCAACTCTATTTCTTGAAATCGTTTTTGGGTTAAATAAATGTTTTTTTAATGAGAAAAAATTTATCTCAATATTCTTTTTATTAATATTATCAAAACAAAGACTTTTATTCGAAATAAATCTCATTATTAACAATTTTTTTTATTAAAAAATTTAGTAGGCAGACGTTGTCACTCTGCAGAAATTCAAAAGATTTTTTCGAAGATCACCCAGATAGATAAGCTGTCCCGAACTCCCTTAATACCCTTATGTCTTATTTTTAAGAAAAAATAAAAAAGAGTCTTCTTTTGCATAATGCAAATCAAAATACACACAGATAAACGGTGTTTCACAATGAGTGTAAAAAACTTATTATTGAGAGGGACATTTTAAGCAAAAAATATAAATGAACGTTCATCCGAATTCATTCCTTTACAGAACTACGGCTACTCACAATTTTATTTAGAAATACTCGTATGTATATAGATTTATTATCTATTTAACAATGAAAACAAGACACACTAATAATTAATTGATATTTTTGTAATAAAACAAATGCTCATAAAAACTGGTCAAAATATGCTTCTAGAGCTCGTATGCAAGCCGAACAATGAGACATAATCCGTACCATCATATTGTTTGGCTAATTTGTGTGGCAGCATTCGTTAGTTTCGACAGGGGCTCATATGGTTCGAAACGAGAGGTGAACCGCGACCTAATATCGTGTACACCTACTTCCACTTTCATTTCCAAGTAAAAGACAATAGATGAAGGGGCATTTCTAATGAATTCCAAAATAATTCCAAAGACGTGTGTACACCTAATTCCAATCGCGGTTTACCCCTCGGTTCGAAATAAATTTAGAAAAATATCCTCCAAGTTCCAAGTCTCTATCTCAATTTTAACCTGTGCCTCACAGCGATGCAAGTTTCCCATCTAAATAACATGGGGTTTTTGGCATTGAATGATCAATTTTTTATTCCGGCCAAAGTGATGGTTCAAAAAATTTGAAATTCTGTAGACTTTATCCTTATAATAGCTACCCTTGAGAATTTTTACAGATTTTCAGCTACTATAATTTTGTAGGCTATAACTTACAAACGCTAAAATATAACAGTATTTTATCTAGCTATAACTCCAAAATTATAATAGCTAAAAATCTGTAAAAATTCTCAAAGATAGCTACTATTATAAGGATAAAGTCTATAAACAAAGTTTTTGAACCATTACTTTGGCCAGAATAAAAAATTGATCGTTCAATGCCAAAAACCATGTTATTTAGATGGGAAACTTGCATCGCTGTGGGGCACAGGTTAAAATTGAGATAGAGACTTGAAACTTAGTGGATATTTTTTTTTATTTATTTAGAACCATATGAACCTCTGTCAGCATAAAAATTCCTTTAATAGCCAAAATAAGGACCACCCTAATATACATATGAGTTTTCCTAAATAAAATTGTGACTAGCCCTAGTTCTGTAACAGAACTAAGTTCATATAATATGTTTTGCTTAAAATGACCTCCCCAATAATTGCCCAAAGTATTTTAGAATCGTTATGAATCACCGTTTATATAAATGAATATAATATGTATATACAAATATATAAAGGTTTTTGTTGTGGACGATAGTTCTGAAGTTTTTTATAAATATTTCATTTCCTTTTTCTTTTGAGCATGAAGACTCCATTGTATTAATATTCGTTTGTAATAGGGTCATTCACTGTAACGAAATTTTATTTTAATTTAATTTTACACTCATTCTCTTTTATTCTTTCTTCTTTCAAAAAAGACCTTAGTTTTGCTCTTAATTAATTATCTCCTAAAGTTTGTTTATCATGTTGAAAACGTTCTCTAATTATTTTTTTAGTGTTTTTTAGAAGAACGATATAATACATATTTTATTTATTTATTTTTAGTATAAATCTGAGCTCTTTTGAAGCATACCGAAGAGCAGATGTATATTCATTTGGACTTGTTTTGTGGGAAATTTGTCGCCGGACCGAATCAAATGGAATTAGTGAAGAATATAAATCACCATACTATGACTCTGTCCCTCCAGATCCCAGTTTTGATGAAATGAAAAAAGTAGTATCGATAGACCAAAAACGTCCTAGTATACCTAATCGTTGGGCTTCTAATCCGGTGAGTAATCTCATATCTGTTTTTTTGTTTTGTTTTTTCACTCTCTAAAATGCGAGGGAATGATGAAAGAATAAGTCTGTAAACAATAATTTGACATTTAGAAAAAAGTAAAACTTGAAGATTGTAAATAAAAAACAAAAAAACGTTCTCTCTATGGTTAACTGATACAGTAAGTTAAAATGATGATTTCATTCCTGAACCAATAATAAGTTATTGTTTCCAGGCTTATTTTTAAATCATTTTCAACCATTTTAAGTGGTGAAGACATTTTGTATGAACATCCTAATATATATATATATATATATGAAGTGTCTGGGGTAGGGATTGCAATCCTTCAGTGTTTTTAATCCCATTTCAATGTGGAGAGGGGCCTCCAAGCATTCTCTTGCCACACTGGATGCAATTCAGAAGTGAGCAATTAAACTAATAGGAGACCCGGCCCTAATTAACTCCCTGGCTCACCGAAGAAACGTTTCTGCCCTTTCCCTGTACTACAGATACCATCAATGTGTCTGTTCAGTCGAGCTGAAATCAATTATCCCCCCTAAAGCCCTCTTTAAGAGAAACACGCAGTTTTCGAACGCTCAGCACCCCTTCGCTGTCAAATTGAATAAAAATCGAACAAGCGCTTTCGCCAACTCTTTTATTCCTATGACCTCCAGAGACTGGAACTCGCTCACAGCCACCGTCTTCCCCGCGACTTATAACCTTCAGCTGTTTAAGACCCGTATCCACAGATACCTTCGACCCCTACCCAGCCCATAAAAACCCTTTTTCTTTTCACGATGGAGGGGCCAACCCAGGCCTTTAGGTGATGCAACTTTTTGGTGTAACTCCTTCTCTCATCATTTTCATTGAAAAAAAAAAATTCCGTGAGATTATTGCGGGATTGGTGCTAATCCCGCATAGGTATTTTATATTTTAAGAAATTCAATAAATAAAACGTTTTTTTTTTGTCAATAATCAAACCAAGTTTAATAAAAAGTACAAAAATCAACAATTGGTAGTACTCTAGTTCAATGCTTCTTAAAGTAGTGGGCCACGGTCTCCATGGATTACCAGCAGGGGGTCCGCGATGAGTCGGAAATGTAACAAATAAATTATCATTATTAAATAAGTATATTTTTATAAATAGTTTTTTAACCAATCTGAAAAAAAAAATAGGGGGTCGTGAGATATTGACTTGGGTTCCAAGGGGGCCGCGACTTCAAAAAGTTTAAGAAGCACTGCTCTAGTTAACAAAATTATTTTAGATTTTTGCTTCTTATATCACATATTATGTGTATAATGACTATGACTTTGTGATAGCTTTTTAAATGCAAGTAACTTTGGGCGAATTAACATATTTATTTTTTTATATTCAGCGCTTAAAACTGTGTCTTGATACTTCAACTTCTCTAAAATAAATCGAAAAGTTGTTTCTCCAGTTATTAGGGTAGACTCTCTTCTACGCCCAGTTTAAAGGGCTGTAAGCTGTCAATTAATTCTATGATTTGACTGGATTTTGGGCCATTCGTCGACGAGTTCACGACTTTGCGAATTCGCGTGTGGGTCCGCAAGCTGGTGTGTGATCCCACAGGCCTTCAAATGATGCGGGATTACGGGATCCCACTTTACGGGATTGCAATCCCTAGTCAGGGGGTAAAAACGATATAGTCATATTTTAATTTGGCATAAAAGGACTGTTTATCATTTTTATAAGAAAATTCTCAAATTTTTACTATCGATCATTGATGTATTAAATGTTTATTCCCGAAATTTGAAGTTGATCGTCTGTCCCATTACCGAGAAATAAATTATTGAAAATTATCCTTTTAACATGGAAGTAAATGGACCGAGCTTTTAAAAGGGCTATAACTTCTTTACAAATTATATCATTTTCAACAAATTTATACACATCAATAATTCAACTTTTATGAATCGAATGATACACATTTTTCAATAGATTTGACAGTCTAGTTAATTAGTTATTCATAAATGTAAAAAATAAAAAGTTATTTGCAGTTAACAGAATATAACATAAGCACTAGTGTAGAATTCCAACTCTATATCTTGAAATCGTTTTTGTGTTAATAATGAGAAAATTTATCTCAATATTCTTTTCATTAATATTATCAAAACAAAGATTTGTATTCGAAATTAACCTAATTATTAACAATTTTTTTATTAAAAAATTTAGTAGCCACAAGTTGTCACTCTGCAGAAATACTAAAGATTTTTTCGAAGATCAACCAGATAGATAAGCTATCCCGAACTCCCTTAAAGTGGACTTCAGCTACTCTTCCCCCTTATCAGAGTTTTAGAAACAGGGTTTTTAGTATGAAATCAGTGTTTTTTGAACCTTTCATTTATTGGAAATGAAACTATCCATCATAGACCAACAGATATCATCATCAG
Source organism: Forficula auricularia (assembly GCA_024734495.1). Lineage (NCBI taxonomy): Eukaryota > Metazoa > Arthropoda > Insecta > Dermaptera > Forficulidae > Forficula > Forficula auricularia. The sequence continues at coordinate 968,885 of JALMQS010000152.1, read as the reverse complement.
TTTAAAATCGAAAAAAAAACTAACTACGCTTTTTCTCTCGGACCCTTCATATATATTATTAAAATACATTATTTATATTTTGTTATAAGATTCTTCCAGAACCTAAGTGACTTAATTTGTTAAATTATTTTTAAATTGAAAGTTTTTTTAGTCACAGCCTAATAAAAGACAATAATTTCAGTTAGTTATTATTTATTTTATTGATTCACCAAACAGTTTCGGTTACCACTGGTTGACCATCTTCAGTAGTACTAAAAATTTGAAAAATGAAACATTTCGTAAATTTATTTTTTAAACAATTACATAATACAAAAAATATAGATGTTGATTGTATTGTTTGTGCAGGTATTAATGTTTATATTATATAAGAAAAATGTAATCAAGGTGTATATATTGATATGTATTATTATAAAAATGAATTGACTCTTAATAAATTTCTAGAATAGATCTGTTTGTAACGATAGTTTTATTTAATTGAGAATTGATTACGTAATATGATAATTAAGAAAAAATAAAAATAATAAATTCAAATTTAGGGAACGAAGCAAAGATTATTTTTATTACAGACAAAAGGATCAGCCGGGGCTCGAACCCTGGATCTTTGCATGTGTACTGCAATGCTTTGTCATAAGAGGTTTACCTCCTATATCCACTAAGCTACTGATCCCCGAACCCAAACTAATACCTTTTGTCTATATGAATTATGGAATTTCTTTTTTAATCCTCTCCTCGTTCACAAAAGGTCGTTCGAAAAAGAACGAGGAGAGGATTAAAAAAGAAATTCCATAATTCATATAGACAAAAGGTATTAGTTTGGGTTCGGGGATCAGTAGCTTAGTGGATATAGGAGGTAAACCTCTTATGACAAAGCATTGCAGTACATATGCAAAGATCTTGGGTTCGAGCCCCGGCTGATCCTTTTGTCTGTAATAAAAATAATCTTTTCTTCGTTCCCTAAATTTGAATTTGTTATTAATTGTCTTTACACGGCCTCATTGTGGTCGCGCCCCGGGTGAAGAGAAAATTATTTTCGATCTTTGGGGTCTGCGATCGATTGGGAGGCGCTGGAATAATTAATTGTTTAATAAAAATAATATTTCAATTGATCATCAGTTCAAAATAGATTCTAGTCAATGATAAATGTTTTTTATGAATTATTGCTATATATGATTGTTATAAATGTGTGAAATATCTATGTTAAGGATGGTTTATGTATACAAAGTGACAATTTCCAGATTTTGAACGAAATTGTGTGTATAAATTCAAACTTCTATTTTTTTTTGTATTATGTAATTGTTTAAAAAAAATTTACGAAATGTTTCATTTTTCAAATTTTTAGTACTACTGAAGATGGGCAACCAGTGGTAACCGAAACTGTTTGGTGAATCAATAAAATAAATTATTGGATAAAAATACTTGGTAGGTTTCACATTAATGTGAAACCTACCAAGTATTTTTATCCAATAATTTTAAAAAATGTTTCACCAAGTACCAACACCAAATTCCTTAAAAACAATAAAATAAATAATAAATAACTGAAATTATTGTCTTTTATTAGGTTGTGACTAATAAAAACTTTCAATTTAAAAATAATTATTTGTGTTGAGTGGATATTGATGAGGCAGTCCAAAAAAGAAGATAATTTATACTATCTTTTTATTTTTATTCAAAAACCGACTTTTCGGAGGCTATTCTCTCCTTCTTCAGGGTTTTGAAAAGTCAGTGAAGGAAATCCAATGCGACATTCCACTCTGTCTCCTCTTTCAGTGGCAGTAACAATAATAAAAATAAAAATAAAAAGATAGTATAAATTATCTTCTTTTTTGGACTTTGAACTTCACTTATCAGTCCGTCTCCAAAAATTACTCCAATCTTATAATTATTTATATTAACTTAATATGAAAAATAATAATCAGAATAATAATGTTGTATGTTTGTGTAGACCCTTTCTGGAATGGCTAAAATAATGAAAGAATGCTGGCATCACAACCCAAATGTTCGCCTTCCTGCCCTACGAATCAAGAAATCTCTTGTAAAACTGGCAAATGCTGACCTCAACATACGTTTGGATTTTGATCTGTGATTCAACTCTTCAATGGGTTTGTCTCTCTCTATCTCTCTCTCTCCCATTTGACGAATCTTTCGTCTTTAATTCAAGTTTTCTTTGAATTTTTTTTTTTTATTGAATTGTAATATTAATAAATGTGTAAATATATAAATATATATTAAAAAAACGTTGTGGAAAAATCTCAAATTTAGGAAAACAAAGAATATTCATTGATTTATTATAAATGTGCCATCTTTATTTGTATATATTTCGTGCCAACAAGTCAATAATAGGTTTTTTATTTTATAAATATATACAGGGTGTCGTAAAAATTTACGTGAATCTTAAATCATTAATTTTAATATAATTTTAAATTCCGAGTATAATATCTGTTAAAAGTGTCATGATATTTTCAAATTATTTTTATTTATATCAATAATTTGTTACAAATTATAATTTTATTTTATTAAACATTTAAGGTAGTTGTTCCGCCAAATGGGTTTTCTTTGGATTTTTTTGAAATTTGGACAGATTATTATTTAAATACTTCTGCATCGATTGGTGGCAAAACGAAATTTATGAACAAATAGTTCCGGAGATATTAAATTTCAAAAATAAAGTTTTTCAGACTCTTATACATTTCACAATACGGGATATTGGAAAGATTACATACATATTTAATTATAATTAAGAAACTCTTCTTACGATTGTTATAAAAAACTAAACCAACATTAAACAATAACTAATACATTTTTTAATTCATAGTTATAACACAGTTTCTGAGATAATAATGAATAATGTATAATGAAAAATTTACACTAAAAACAAGCTGGCAACAATATATTTAGCCTAAAATGTGGATTAACTTTAGTACTTTTTTGACGTTTTTTCGCTTCAGCCATTGTCGCAACAGCTTTTAATCGTTTATTAAGAACTTTTTGTTTAATCGACCTTTATAATGTATTTTGTCTGTCATTTCTGTGATAAAAAAATAATCAAGTTCGGACAATGTTGCCAGATTTGTCAGATTGGCTAGTATTGGTACATAAACAGCAAACATTTTTGGGCTTATGAATCCTTATTGTCTGTTCTATATACTCTAGCATTAACTTTTTGCTAGTATTGTCGCGAAACAACTACCTTAATCTTTTATTATTATAAATTAGTCCATTGGCAATAACAATCAAAAAGACATATTAGAAGAATATTTCTAAAAAATTACTGGAAATGAACACAACTCCACATTCAAATTTTATTTATTTATTTATTTATTGTGTTATATATTATAAATTTTAATTATAAATATTTAAAAATTTCTTAATACTTATTCATAATTAAATATATAATTAAACACATACATTAAATAAATTTATTTAATAACATTAACTTTTACATACAAAACTCTTCTATTTTCTTATTGAAAATATAAAAGTTAATAAATTAACGATCAATTTTAGATTGCGGTTGATTTCTTTTCAATTTAACTGGTTTCTTTCATTATTCTATATATTTATATGATATAATACAATTAAGTCGTTTATTTCCTATGCCGGAGAACTCTATCATGAATAAATTTTAAAAAACTAATCAATTTTCGATGTAAATGCGAAAATTAATCTTCTCATTAAGCTTAACTAATATTGGACATAGCTTGCGATTTTAAAATAAGCAGGTTTCAATAAAAATTTCTAATATTTTTATATGCTTAGAAAAAACTCTATTAATGGCAAATCTTTTGAATTAATTTTAGTGAAATGAATTAAATAAAAATTCGATAATATTAGAAATTAAAAAAATAATAGACATGACTAATATTTAAAATAACTATCATTTTTAGATCGTTGTCTTTATATTGCAAAGATTTCTGAACTTGTGATTTATATTATTATATAAATATTACAATCAAAAAATCACTTCTAATATTTTTTGGAGGTGACTGTGGGTCAGTGGTTAGAGTGTCGGGTCGCTGGCCTGAAATACGCTGGTTCGAGACTTGAGTCTCGGCAGATCAGATATTTGCAGTCGCCTCCTCTTGGAAAGCAATGGCAACCTACCAAAAGTATAATTGCCTAGTAACCTCTCCAAACTAGCCGTTCGCAACCGTCGTTAAAAAGTAGGTCCCGTATATCTGTGTAAAAACAGCTAAACATACTCAGCACAGGTATATGTGGAGAGGAGCCGAAAACGTCAGGGAGACCTGATATGGCACTAAAAAAAAAATATTTTTCGATTTTGGGCTGATATTGGAAATAAACGACTCATTTAAATTATGCATTCAGATTTTTACAGTATTCTCTACACTTATATAGTATTTATTCTATCAAGTATTATGTAGGCCAGTAAATTTTATGCATATTTAATTTTAAAAAAATATGTTTATAAAAATAATTTTATATTTTTAAATCAACTTCAACATATTTTCTGTCGAAAACATTCTTTATAAATTTATATATTAAGGTAGTTGTTCCGCCAAATGGGTTTTCTTAGGATTTTTTTTGAAATTTAGACAGATTATTATTTAAATACTTCTACATCGATTGGGGGCAAAGCGAAATTTATGAACAATATAGTTCCGGAGATATTCAATTTCAAAAATAGAGTTTTTCAGACTCTTATACTTTGCACTATACGGGATATCGGAAAATTTACATACATATTTAATTATAATTAAGAAACCCTTCTTACCATTTTTATAAAAAACTAAACCAACATTAAACAATAACCATTACATATTTTAAGACAATTTTGATTCATAGTTACAACACAGTTTCTGAGATAATAATGAATAAATAATGAAAAATGTATAAAAAAAATTTACACTAAAAACAATTTGACAACATCGCATATATTTAACCTAAAAAGTGGATTAACTTTAGTAATTTTTTTAACGTTTTTTCGCTTCAGCCATTGTCGCAACACCTTTTAATCGCTTATTAAGAACTTTTTGTTTAATAAATCGACCTTTATAATGTATTATATCTGTCATTTCTGTGATAAAAAATATTCAAGCTCGGACAATGTTGCCAGATTTGTCAAACGAGCACGGGATTGGCTAGAATCGGTACATAAACAGAAAAAAGTTTTGGGCCTATGAATTATGAATCCTTATTGTCTGTTCTATATACTCTAGCATTAACTTTTTGCTAGTATTGTCGCGAAACAACTACCTTAATTATAAATTTTTGATTTTTTAGAGAAATTGACACTTTTAATAAGATATTTATAAAATACTCCATAATTATATATCATTTTTTATTTACACCTAACAAAATAATTGCTCACTTATTGTAAATAAATATCAATAACAGATTTATATATATATATATGAACGTTTTTGATTGAAATGTTTATCTTATTATAGGCCTACAATTAATGTTGATTTGTTGTTGGTGAAATATTTTAGGTTTAAAAAGAAGGCGAAAACAAATAAATTCGCTATTCAAAATATTATCAATATAAAAAATAATTTTAAATTTATAATAACAGTAACATATCAGGTAATTAAGTTTTGGAAAATATTTCATATCAAATTTCAATTCTAATTTTTTAAGTTTCAAGATTTTTTATTTAAAATGTCAAATACTCAAATGAATGTATCAATTTCTTCAAGTAATAAGAATTTGTAAAGAATATTATTTAGACAAACTAATATTTTTTGCAAGTGCCAATGCATCAATCATAATTATATGTAAATGTTTCATCAGATATCATAGAAACTTCTTATAAATTAAAAAAAACATCATTCATTGTTAATTATTATATTCCACTTTATTTATATTCATATTTTAATGTAATCATTTTGGTTTATTTCATATTCATTTCAATATATCATCTGTAAATATGTATCATATGTACCTATATCGAGAAAGAAGCAATATTATATATAATTAAAAAAAAAAATAATATGATTTAATTTTTTTTATTGTAAAATATTTTCACATCTTTTAATGATTTAAATTAAAGTATTTTTTAAAAATGTTTCTCATGTTTTATTTAAATTACAGTAGAGTCCCGAAAACTCGGCACTCGATAACCTGGCAGTCCGGATAACTCGGCCACGATTCCTCGACATTTCAGCCCCCGCCAAAATAACCTTCAGACAAAATATCTCATGACAAAATAACCCTTTCCCTCGTGAATCTTATGAGTAATGCAAATCGACTCGGTTCGGTTAATAGGTATATTAACCGAACCTCCGAAGATTTAGTCCGGGCGGGGTGTGTTTCGGGCTCCCATTTTTTATTCTAATCAAACACACATTGAAAATCGAACCAGCCAATCGTCGGGCGTGTGTTTGGGACTCCCATTTTTTCCTAATCAAATACGACAGACAGCAGCACTTTCAAACGGCTAATTAGCCGCCAAAATATGAAAGTCTGTTTATATTATTCAAAACTATGATTATAAGCTTCTCACTTAATCTCTTTTGTATTCTCCCTTATACTGGGGAATATTTTGTCAGAAGATATTATGTCGGGGGCTGAAATGTCGCGGTACCCTCGGCCACACCCTGTGTATTTATTAAGATTCATTTTCATGTACTAAAGGCTCTTCATAAAGTACGTACTTTTCCTTTGTTTAAGGGTATTTGGGCAGTTTATTTTCTACTTTTCATTTGTTTAAGGGTATTTGGCAGTTTATTCTCTACTTTTCATTTGTTTAAGGGTATTTGGTTAGTTTATTCTCTACTTTTCCTTTGTTTAAGAGTATTTGGCAGTTTATTCTCTGTTGGATTCTCAAGCAAACACTACATACAAGTACAGTAAGGTAAAAGCACCAGTAGTTGGCCATGTACCAGTAGTTGGCCATTTGCTTGAAAAGTGTAAAAAATAAGAATCCTAATGCTTATCCAACTTTCAAAAATAGCGCTATATATAGCTAATGTCATCTATTATTTAAGTGTAGAAGATCTTGAACCACAATGGATTGTTGGAGCAATAGTGGTCAAATGTTTGCCGGATTTGGCGTTGTGCTTCATTTCTCACTATTTCCTTAACCATTGTGCTAAGCAGGTTGCTCCATTTTAAGGAAGATATACACTAAAATAACTAATTTAGGGTAAGTTTTAAATGATATTCATATTTTTAAAGTGTCTTTTAAGCGATAAATAAAATGATTCCGACAAAATAATCATACTCTAATTTTTTAGCGGGGGTGGCCAACTACTCATTCAATATTATTCATTTAGCCAGTAGTTGGCCATGGCGGCCAGCTACTGGGTCAATCCTTAAAATTTATTTCTGCGAAGAATACTGTGGAATATTATTCGTCAGTTATAAATAGCTTACCACTCTAAATTTGGGTGTACTAGGGTTAATAATTTCAGTAGTTGGCCACATGCCAATTACTAGTGCATTCACGGCCAACTATTGGCATGGGCGTAATTTTTGAATTTTTTTTTTAAATTTCTGTGGAGATATGTGGTCATATTGTTTGTAAATGACCATACATTTCTATTATTTTCTAATCTGAATTTTGTGAATTGATATAATTAATGTAGACTTGTGCCTCTAAGCAGATAGAGGCAAACAAAGATGATGATTTATTTATTATTTAATAACCACTTAAAATTATTGGATAAAAAATACTTGGTAGGTTTCACATTAAGATATAAAAAATAAAACGAATTTATTTTTGGAGAAACTTTAATCTCCGAAGTACAATTATACCTAAAGGAGAACAACCAAGAAGACATCCTGAAAGACCCTTCACGCATATTCAACAGCGACGAAACGGCATTTTTTTTGAACCCCAAAGGTCAAAAGGTTCTTGCCAAAAGGGGGGATAAATCGGTATACCAAAAGGGGAATACAGACGAAAAAGAATGTATCACGGTATTAGTGACAGGAAGTGCAGAAGGAAGTGTATAGCTGCATCCGCTGTTGTGTATAGATATCAGGTCCTTCAGGAAACTATTTCTGAAACTTTCCCTAGAGATTGGGCTATAGGGAAGACAGACTCTGGATGGATGACTTGTGGAGCATTTTACGAATATATTGCCAATACATTCCATCCTTGGCTAGTGCAAAAGAAAATAACTTTACCGATCATTCTGTTTGTTGATGCGCATGTGTCCCATCTCAGTTTTCACACAAGTAAATTTTGCAATAGTCATGGCATTATCTTGATGGCATTGTTCCCAAACGCCACACACTTTCTGCAACCAATGTAGCTGTATTCCAAAGCTTGAAGGAAGGATGGAAGAGAAAAGTCCATCAATGGAGAATAGACCGCATTTTTAAAGAAGAGTCTCCTATCCTAAAGAGAGCAAACTTTGCGCCGTTGCTAAAAGAAGTGATTGAACAATGTGCCTCGGAATCTGTTTTGAAAAGCGGATTTAGAAAATGTGGTTTATATCCATGGAATGCAGAGATGGTTAGAGTGACTGGCCAGAGAACAGAAAATGAGCAGTATAGCAATATTTCCAATCACTTACGCGCCAAATATCTGATGAAAGGTTTACAATTTTTAAACGACAGCATAGACTCGGAAAAGCGTGAAGTTTTTCAATCATACTTTGACACAGGTGAAACATGGCTCGGAAATCCTTCCGACACATCTTTATTCATATTGTGGAAAAATACTAAAGAAGAGCTCGATAAGCTCTTTTCTAGTAATGACACATATATTGATACGGAACAGAGGAGTGACGTTAGCCAAGAAATCGCTGCACCGATTGCTGGTCCATTTGAACCGATCCCGATAGAAAGTGAAACTCAAACTACAAATGAAGGCATATTCAACTAGTTGGAACTGACCCACCATCACCTGTAGCGGGGCCTTCTCAAAAAATACCAAGTCCGTTTAAGCATCACTTCTATTACTCTAGTACCACTTATGAACAGACAAAGAGAAGAAGAAAAGAGAGAATTCCTGCCGTCGCACATAGGGGTATTATGCCTATTTAGCGGGCCAAAAGTCGATTTGGCAAAATCGCTCATATCAAAAAACTATTTACTACCTGTAACTCTTGATTAGTTGCCAGATAACGAGTCAGTCATTTTTTGTCCCCTAGTGCCATCTGGAATTAGTTATCTCAGTCTGAATTTCAATATTTTTTCCTAAGCATCTGCATTCATTTTCGTCAACATTCATACTTAACATTTCGAAGTGATTTTCTAAGTTTTTGTGAAACATCAACAAATTTTTTTAGCATGGATATTTCTGAAGCAGGTATGTGCTAGTTATTTAAGTGTTTTTAATAGTGATAAATCATGATTTTATATTAGAAATATCGTTTTGTAATACATAGTTTTAAAATCATTTTGCCGATCAATTTTTTAAACTTTAATGTTTTTGTTTTATTACCTGGCAAGGGGGGGGGGGGTTTGATTTTATATGATAATTGTTGAACCTAGTCTCCTTTAATATTCCCAATAAATAACTCTTCCGGGTGCTTCCCGGTTTTTTAACTTACTTAAAAAATAGTAGGAATTTCTCAAATCGTCTGATTTTTTTTTTTTTGTATGTCCAGTCGAACCGATTTTAAAATAATATAAAATAATTAGGTAATTTGTTATTAATATTATATTAATAGGTAATTTTCCTAAAAAAACATAATACAAGGATTTAACATCGAATTTTGAAACACTTATTAACTTTTATGTTAAGGCTAATCAAATTAACGAAGACGCACTGCAATTTGGCTTGTCGATTTTGCATGCGTGGATAAGATTATTTGAAGCACTTCTTCATCTTGCCTATAAATTGCCAGTCAAGAAATGGCAATTAAAAAATGAAAAAGAAAAAGAAATAGTTAAACAAAAAAAAAAAAGAAATACAAGAGGAATTTAGAACCACATTGGGTCTTATAGTAGATGTTCCTAAAGCTGGTTTTGGGAGCAGCAATGATGGAAATACGAGTAGAAGATTTTTCATGGACCCTATGCTCTCATCAAGAATAATTGGTATTAATTATGGACTCATATATCGCCTCAAAGTTATTTTAGAAACTATATCAAGCGGCCATAAAATAGATACAAATAAATTTGAATCATTTTGCATTGACACTGCGAAAATGTATGTGGAACTATACCCATGGCATCCAATGACTCCCACCCTTCATAAAATACTAGTGCATGGATCCATTATCATTGAAAAAGCGTTGTTGCCCATAGGGATGATGACAGAAGAGGCAGCTGAGGCAAGAAACAAACACTTCCGCCAATACCGTCAAAATTATGCTCGGAAGTTTTGCAGAGAGTCCTGCAATCTTGACGTGATAAATAGACTCTTATTGAGCTCGGATCCCTTTATAACTGGCATGAGACCACTTCCAAGGAAAAATACGAAACCATTCCTCAAAGAAACCATCGAAATGCTTCTTCCCGCTGAAGTTAATTGCTCTATTTCATCCGTGGATGAAGACCTGGGAGAAGAGGCATCGGAGTCTTCAGATGAATCTTGTATATCATTATCAGAATGATAAAATTGTTTATTTTCACATTTATATTCATAGAATATAATGTGAAAGTATTCCGATGCCCTGTCTGGGTCCTGACTCTGATTTGTTTTGTAATGTTTTGATTTTTTTTTGTGTTAAATGTATTATTTTTAAATTATGTATTTTTTTTTTTGATTTTTGTGTTTTGTTATGAATTTTTTATTTTTTTATTTTTTGTTTTTAACAATAAATGTATTATTTTTTTGTAATAATTGTATTTTTTTGTAGATTATGTATTATTATTATTATTAAACTTTAAGTTTTAAACGCAATTTTGTCAGTTTTTTCCTATCTATGATCTAAAATAATTTTTACAGATTTTTAAATCAAAGGTTTGAAAAGATAGAGGGGGCACAAGTAAGCTTTTAGCGCCGTACTGGGGAGTCAAAATTAAAATTACAAGATGACATTTATAGTTGGATTTTAAAAGACCTATTCAACGGTACCCCACTCAATGGGGTGGATAAAAATAAATTTTTCGTTAACCCTTTTTTGAAGGTCATTAATTTTTTTTTATTTTTTACCAATGGTATATCTTTATATTATCAAACTTTAGCTACCTGCCAAATTTCAAGTTCCTAGCTATATTAGAACCCTTATAAATAATTTTGGCCCGCAAATAGGCATAATACCCCTATGTGCGTCGTAACGGGCAAAATTTGCCAGGAATATTTTTCAGAAAAAAATCGAAAAAAAGAAAAGTTTGAAAGGCTGAAAGCAGAAAGAGCAGGGGAGAGGCAAAGGAAAAAAGAAGAGAAAGAAAAGTTAAAGCAAGAAAAGTCTAAAGAGCGGAAAAGAAAACAGGAAAAACGAAAACGGTCATTATCTTCGAATAGCTCTGATTCCATTGCCGAGGTTTCGTACTGCGAAAGTCTTGTTTTGAATGAAAGTGAAGAGAATGATGAGCAAGGGGAAGGAACTGGGAGGCAGTTCAAAAAAGTGTAGGCGAATATGTCATATTCAAATATGAAGGCTCCTTTTTTCCCGGAAAAATAACTGGCATAAATGAGAATGAAGCCATTATTTCATCCATGGTGAAATGTGGCCGGCTGTGGAAATGGCCCGACAGTCCTGATGTGCTGGAATACCAGTGGGAATCGGTGGTTTCCCATATAAACGAACCAAGAAGGAATAGCAAGACAAGGAATATTTATTCTGTACCTGAGCTAGACTTAATCTGGAACTAATAGCTTCTATGTGGCTGTTAGTAACTTTAGCTGCAAATAATTTTCTTAATATTGTATTAAAATAACAAAAAAAATAAAGCAGCATCCTGAAAAAAATAAATTATTGACTGTTTTCCTTATTTTAATAAATGAGAAAATTATTTGTTCACCTATGGAATTTCTCATTAGACGTCTTTTGATTGTTTAAACAAAAATTTTCTCATTTATTAAAGCAATATGTTTATATTCAAACTTTTTGGATGGCCAACTACTGGGTGGCCAACTACTCAATCTTCCGATTTCCTAGGTGGCCAGCTACTGGTGCAAAAAGGTACCTTAGAAAAAATTAATTCCTCTTTCTGTGGTTCATTATTCTAAAATGAAAGTTTTTTCTCCTTAATTAAGAAGAACCATTTCATGGTTTTTTGCATTTATAACAGGGATCAATTTAAGATTTAAGCTTTAGCAAGAGAAAGATGGAGAAATTTGCCTTAAGTGGTCAACTACTGGTGCTTTTACCTTACTGTATTTCCTGAGGAAACACTCGTACTTATTATTTTCTAACCCCATTTCCGATAACCCGGTATTTTCACAAACTCGGCCACCCTTCGGTCCATATTAGGCCGAGTTTTCGGGACTCTACTGTATTACCTTTAGAAAGCTAAAAAGATGCTTTTTACTTTCACTTGTATATCCATATCCATATCCATTTCTTTTGGGGGATCTAATTACTTCGATTATAAAGAAACTAATTACTATTTAGTTCCTCTCATTTTGAGAATTTACGTAACTAGTCGTCATGTTAGGGAACGTACCCAAACTACGTGACCCATTTTTTAGCCCCCCCCCCCCCTCGATGACCACCCGTAGTATTTATATGCCAAGAGCACCCTCCCCTTCTAGTTTTCACGTAGTAATTCATAAATATGGTTTTAAATCATTTTTTGCAAACAGAAAGTTAAAAAAAAATTAATTTGGCTCATATTTGTCCTCATTAATACAGATTTGTGCCTATGTCTGTACCTATATCTAGTATACCTTTGTAGGGTGGGGTCCAGGGGGTAGGTTTACTGGGTTGTAGTCTGATTTTTTTTTTTTTTATTTAAATTTAAATGTATTTACATACATATATATTACATTATACTACATAATTACAATAAGTTTTTCTAACTTAACTTCTAATGTCTATGCAACATTTTTTAATTATCACTAATATGTTTCTTTAATTTTATTTTAAATAAAGTTAAATTAGTTGAATTTTTTACATCAGAGGGCAGAGAATCGGCGATTCGAGGTTCCGGGATTGGGAGAGGATCGGTGGGATGGAAAGTGGTTGGAGATGGAGGAGAGGGAGTGTTCAAGTGACGGGGGATCCAGGGCTTCCTCTTGGATAGCAAGAGGCCCACCAATGACGGGCCTTGCAGCTAGTAATAATATAAAATAATACATTTAAATATTAAAAAAATAAATACATTATAAGTTAAAATAGTGAACAAAAAATTAATATTTAATATATTTCAGAATTTTTTAAAGAAAAGACTTAATTACGAATAAAACAATCGACATATGGTCCACGGGTAGGTGTGGGACTCAGCCCCCCCCCCCCTGGTTCTAGAGCCTATGCTCCATACATCTATTGGTGGATCGGGGAAACAAACTCTATGCTCTTGTGGCGGATTTAACGGTGGCCGAACCGGGGCTCATGAACCAGGTAAGGTCAACATAATCCTAATAATAATAACTATTGTTTTTCATTAAATGCCTTGTTAAATGACCAAATTTTAATTAAAAACTTTATATATAGTCATCATGTATGCGCATTGTTTTGGATCTTATAAATGGTATTGGTAAATTTATCGAATAAACAATAGAGAGTCCTTTAGTTTTATCGCCCAACCCCGAAATCCGCCACTATTTTCTCCCATAAGAAAAATACATTTACTTCCCCGTTAGCTAGCTCTAATTTTCACCTACAGATGTCACCCCTATCGTGCTTTTAGCTAGCTTCTCGTCTAGAGCGTACCAACGTATTTTTTCAAAAAATAAAATAACCAAATCCTAAAAATATGAAAACTGGGCATGGTTGCATAAAATATTTTAAGGAGGTTCTTCAATTTTTATCAAATTATTATCGATCAGACAATTATGGAAAAATCAACATTGAGTACTTTTATCAACTTACTGACGAAATATTAATCAATTGAGTTTTCGCGATTTAACATGGAGTCTTATGAAAAATTGGATTTTTCTAGCCTTTTTACTTGAAATGTACAATAATAATCGACGCCATCTCGAAGATATTGTTACAAGTATTAAAAAAATATGTAGGGATTATTTTAAGAAATGGTTTCAGCACCTGCAAGTTTTTGTTTGGAACCTTGCAACCCGTACTATTTGAAATTATACATAATTATATATGAGCCGTTTATTTTGAAAGTGGAGTTAGTCCATTATTTGTTATTTTGAATTAGATGTATTTATATTTTTATAAATACATATATTTATATATATATTTTGACAAATTCATGAGGATACCACTTTAGTCAATAGAAAGTCTACAGCAACACTCGTTTGACTTGCTACGTACCTGAAGAAACTCCTTAATTTTCTGTTGAAATTCATTGTCATTTTAAGCTTGAATAGAATAATTAACATTTTTGGACTTTATAAGAAAGAATATTTCAACAGGTAAGGTAATTTGAATTTTTATGCCTTTGTCACTTAAATTGAAAGTAATTAGATAATTGTATTTGTAATTATACAGATCCCGCCAATTCAGGGGAACACACACACCCACCTACATTTCAAGGTATAATTATTACTTTATTTTTAATTTAAAGGATAAAGGAAGAAAAATTAAATTTCTCAAAGGTAATTTTATTCGTTCCTAGCTACTCATTTTATTTTATTTTAATTAAAACTAACGTCTAATTTGACACAAAAAAGTAAAATTTTTTACATCATTAACTATTAAACTTAAGGTAGTTGTTCCGCCAAATGGGTTTTCTTAGGACTTTTTTGAAATTTAGACAGATTATTATTTAAATACTTCTGCATCGATTGGTGGCAAAACGAAATTTATGAACAATATAGTTCCGGAGATATTAAATTTCAAAAATAGAGTTTTTCAGACTCTTATACATTGCACTATACGGGATATCGGAAAATTTACACACATATTTAATTATAATTAAGAAACCCTTCTTAACACTTTTATAAAAAACTAAACTAACATTAAGAGAATTTCGATTCATAGTTACAACACAGTTTCTGAGATAATAATGAATAAATAATGAAAAATTTACACTAAAAACAATTTGACAACAGCGCATTTATTTAACAAGCGAAATATGTATAAAGCTCGCATGCGCTAGATTTTTTCGAAATTATAATTTTCATAAGGTGTAACGTAGGCGTTGATTACATTTATTAAAAAATAACAAAACGATTTTTATAGAAATTTTTTAACTTTTAAAATGTATTTTATCTGTCATTTTAATATAAAAATATTCAATCTCTTACAATGGTGCCAGATTTGTCAAACGGGGTTGGCTAGAATCGGTACATAAACAGCAAAAAGTTTTGAGCTTATGAATTATGAATCATTATTATTGTCTGTTCTATATACTGTAGCATTAACTTGTTGCTAGTATTGTCGCAGAGGCGACTGTGGGTCAGTGCGGGTAGAGTGTTGGCTCGCTGACTCGAAGATCGCTGGTTCGAGACCGAGTCTCGGCAGATAGATATTTGCAGTCGCCTCCTCTTGGAAAGTAATGGCAACCTACCAAGAGTATAATTGCCTAGTAACCTCTCCAAATTAGCCGTTCGGAACCTGCGTTAAAAAGTAGGTCCCGTATATCTGTGTAAAACAACTAAACACACTCAGCACAGGTATATGTGGAGAGGAGCCGACACCCATTTCGGGTATGGCACTCGAAGAAGAAGTATTGTCGCGAAACAACTACCTTAATGTATTTTCAACTCAATCATGAGATTGATCATTCAGCAATATAATTAAAAAATAACATAATGCACTATTATTTAGAAAGAATTGAAGGTCTATTCATTATATATTTATTGTATTTAAATTTGGTTACAGATTTTTTGAAATAAGATCTCTGAGAAACTGCGCAATAAATGATGAATTTGAATATTTCTAGTAATTTCAAAAAAGCATAAAAAAATGAAAGGTCATCGAAGATGTTCTGTGTATCTTTGCGATTCAAGACAATATAAAGATTTCGAATCAAAATTAAAGTTTTTTCGATTTCCCCTAAATAACAAAACTAGATGTTCTAAGTGGTTTACATTTGCTTCAAACCCCAGCCTTACCGAATTAGCTTCTAATATATTAAAACACAAAACCATTTGTTCAAAGCATTTTAGCCGAAAAAATTTAAGGGCTAATGGCCTTTTGATTTGGAACGCTGTACCCGATATTAATCCTCCACCTCCACCTATTGATGAAAAAGATGATGAAAAGGATACAGGAATAAATAATTCGCCTTTAGAGATACCAAACGAAAAAATCAAAATGAAATTTAATGTTGAAATAGAAAATTTCGAACTGTCTAAATCCATACATAACAATTCCTCAAAAGAGAATGAAAATGATAAAGACATAAATGATTCGCCTTCTTTAGAAATACCAATTGAAGAAATGAAAATGGAATTTAATGATGATGTTCAGAATTGTGATATTTCTTTAGAAGAGAGTGCTTGGCCTGATACTGTTCACCCACAGATCAGGCCTATTAATGCTGAGGAGAGCAAAGCAACAAACTCCAAGGTCATCAATGCTAATTTCGAAAAAAGAGAACCACAACAATCATCCTCGACGGTCATCTCTACTGATTTTGGAGTAAACAAAATCAAACCTCAACCACTAACTTCCAGAATTATCTCTGCTGGTTTTGGAGAAAATAAAATCAAACCTCAACCATTAACTTCCAGAATTATCTCTGCTGCTTTTGGAGAAAACAAAATCAAATCTCTACCATCAACCTCGAGAGTTGTCTCTGCTGATTTCGGGAAAAATAAAATCTCACCTCTATCAACAACCTTCAGGATTATCTCTGCTGATTTCGGAGAAAACAAAATCAAATCTCTACCATTAACCGCCAGAATTATCTCGGCGGATTTCGAAGAAAATAAAATAAAATCTCTACCATCAACCGCTAGAATTATCTCTGCTGATTTCGGAGAAAACAAAATCAAATCTCTACCATCAACCTCGAGAGTTATCTCTGCTGAATTCGGAGAAAACAAAATCAAATCTCTACCATCATCCGCCAGAATTATCTCGGCGGATTTCGAAGAAAACAAAATCAATTCTTTACCATCAACCACCAAAGTTATGTCTGCTGATTTCGGGAAAAACAAAATCACACCTCTACAACCAACCCTAAGGGATCTTAAAACATCAGTCTTTGCTAATAAAGGCAAAAACAACATTATCCTCCACAGAATTTCCAAGGCTGATGCTTTGACAGGACATACCCGATGGATTGTCTGCTTCAAGAATAAGAATTGTGCTAGATTTAAAACGAACGATCACTTAAATTTCAGTGATGCGTATGGTCGACTTATTAAAAATATACCGCCTGATAAAGTGATGCCAAAAATCCAGGCCGTGATGGAGAGGGGTAGGCTTATCGTTACAGTGGCCAACCCCTACTCCCTGCAGTGGCTAAGAGACAACATAGAGAGAATCAGGCCGTGGGAAAGTCAAGAACTAACCCTCATAAGTAAAGAGCAAGGGCTTATCCAAGGCATAGTCTGGATCCCTGGAAATAACCATGATAAAACAGGGGTAATCCTAAGTCTCCTTCAAAGACAAAATGATGGGCTCTATACCCACTCATGGGGAGTACACGCCAGGCAAAAATGTAAAAATGGGCTTAGACTTGTTGTCACCATGGATGAAGAGTCCGTAAGAAAATTAAAAGAAATCTCCTTCAAACTTGAGATAAACGCGGTTACTGCAACTGTTATTATCAAAGAGAATCTTAAGCTAGGCAGGAAAACGACCTACTCCCACCAAGTACTCGGACCAAGGCCAAGCGACTGCAGGAGAGCTGACGGCCTTAAAAAAGAAAGATGTTAAGCCGGCTTCGGAGGCTGAGGAAACTTCTGAATTCTCAAACTGGTAAGTTCAAAATGATAATTAACCTCTCCTCGTTCGGAACGACTCCAACTCCCACCACAAATTGTGAGGCAGTTCCGAAGTCAACCCTACAGGAGAAAGCTTATTTCAATATTCTAACTAAGTCTTAAAATTCTAGATCGAGGTGCCAATCCAATATTCAACTTAATACTAAGGCAGAAAGTTATAACGGCTAGAAAATATTTCATAAACTCTATCAAGGATTAGAGACTGGCAGACACAAATTCAGCCTCGGGCCATCTCTATATACTATTCTAGTTGACACCTCATATGGGGCTACAGATGAAAACTAATTTGCCTTTGCTCAGATAAAAATTGAACAGTCGAATGGTAAGTTATCCAACCTTGCTTACTGATACAATACCTAGGTGTATATGCTTAGGTAAATTACGTTATTACAGCATTCACTACTTCATATGAGAAATTTTGGTCCATAAAAATTTGTACACATAACTCAATGGTATTGGCCTCAATTTAGTCCTCTGAAAGAAACTGGGAAACTTTTTAATAATTCTAAAGGATTTAAGCAAACTTCATCGTGATATATATTTAATTAAATTGAAAGTTTTTGTGGCGAGAGTAGCAGAATTTTTATATATTCAATAAAAGAGTTCATAAATTAATTCCTGTGAATCAATTGTACTAGACTGATGAAGAGGGCAAAGCCCTCGAAACTATAGTCTCGTTATAAATAAATAAAATTTATAATTCCAGCAGAAGACACACTCTTTTATTGTCTCCTTCAATATATATTTAACTTTAAAATCATCAATTAAAATAGCTAATTGCGAATCATCAAAGGCATTCTATGAAAGGGTGGAAAAAACGATTGACAAGACCTATTTCTGTCCATATTGAAAATGATGAGGAACAGGGTGCAGGTATTTTAAAAAAATCTAAAATAAACGAATTGTAAATAAAAACAAGATATTTAATTATATACGTATATTAAAAAATTGTAATTTAGATAACTCCCCCTCCACCCACATACACAAATGAAATAAAAAACAACTTCCTCAAGATAATTTAAGTAAACGATTGTTTTAATTTTTTTTTCAGATACCCAAAGTCATTCAAAAATATATTATATTTTTTGTAAAATGCATTTGTTAAAATATATTTTTATGTTCATATTGTATTATAATAAAAAGTATTTATTTATCTTTAATTATTTTCATGATTTTTTTCCGTATACCTATCCTAGTAAATTAGTAAGAACCAGATTACTATTTATAATAATAATAATGCTCTAGAACAGCAGGGGTTCTCAAAATTTTGGAATGTTGTACTAGTTAAAAAAACTGCTAAAAATCAATGTTCCACTAAATTGATATTTTGTAGTACCGATTTTTTGTAGCCTTGAAAAAGTATTTTAGATATAAGGTACACCCGAAAAATATATTTTCGATACTGCACATCTCTGGCTAAGAATAGGCGCCATAGACCAAAAATTAATGGAAAAGATTTATTCCTGAGGGAGTAAAAAACAACCCATATGACATACACATATAATTTAAAATAATCCATTACTTTTTTTTTAAGGAATTTGGTCTTAATGTGAAACCTACCAAGTATTTTTTATCCAATAATTTTTAAAAATGTTTCACCAAGTACCAAGACCAAATTCCTTAAAAACTATTGAAGATGCTAGTCAAGCAAAATTAATGGTGTTTTACAGATTTTAATGTGAAACCTACCAAGTATTTTTTATCCAATAATAATAATCCATTACATCAGATCTAATAGATGACATTCTCTTGTGATTTTCTTAAAAACTAGCTTTGATGAGAATGAAGAATATTTGAAGCTTTTATAGCTTATTTATTAGGAGCTATAAAAGCCCATTTTGTTTTCTATTCCTGTCTGTATTTAATAATAATGTGATTTCCGATCCTCAAGCTGAAAGTGTTGGTGTGCCCCAGGTAAGTATTCTTGGACCTTTGTTATTTGTTTTATATATTAATGATACACTAATATCTTTGGAAGATTGTAATGTTGAGAGGGCTTGTCAGAAAATGAATGGAACCCTTAGGAAGTTGGAAGACTGGCTAAATATGAATAAACTGTTTATAAATTGTACGAAATCTAAAGTAATGCATTTGGGGGTGGGTGGAGAAGGTTAAGTCCAATCTATAAGAGTGGTGTAAATTTGGAATATGTGGATTCATTTAAATACCTCGGAGTAGTAGTTGACTCGAAGTTGAACTTTAAGAGTCATCATAGTGAGCTCTTGAAGAATGTAAACAGAAAAGTGCAATACTTTGGTAAAGCTAGTAATAATTTGAATATGAAGACTAGAATTAAGGTGTATAGAACTATAATTAGTCCTAGTTTCTCTTACTGTCCTACAATATTATATTTTGGTACTCAAGAGAATATTGAAAAGCTGCAACTCTTACAAAATAGATGCATGAGATTTATTTTAAAATATGACAGATAATAAGTAGTATGCTGGAATGTTTAGGATTTATGAATGTGAGGCAATTCTTATTTTTACAGACAATGTGTTTTGTATATAAATTATATCATAGGCAGCTGCCAGCCTATCTGAATTTCACATTGGTCAAAGAGATCCATGACCATGAGACGATATATATATATTTATTGAGAGGGTGGGGAAAGAGGGCACAAGAAATTCATTATATTTTAAAGGACTTGAGGAATTTAATTCTTTACCAGCTGAAGTGAGAAATGCATCAAGTCTGATTCAATTTAAGAACCAAGTGAGGATATATCATATCTTAAGAGGGATGTCTAGATTAATTTGTCGCAACGCTGGCGTAATGCTGCCGACAGGGAGCGCCATCGGTATATTTGCGGCAAATTTGAAATATAATCGTAATTTGGACTCGAATTTTGAAATGAAAGACTCCAATTGATTTTAAGATGATAATTAAGAAACATTAAATATATTGATAATTATTCCTCCTCCCCCCCCCCCCCTCACCACTCAAAAATTAAATATTCAATTCGCTTTTCTTTGCGCACAGAAAAAGAAATCAATCACATCTTATTTGATTTATATATTGTTTATTTTTTAATAATTTGCCACTTTTTTATAATTTTTTAAAAATCTAAATTTTGTTATTCTTATTTTTTGATTTTTACAAAATTAAACGACTTAAGACACGCATGCCCATATGAGTTTCTCATGGCAATACTGGAGACAGCCTGTCATACAAACAACACCTGATCTCTTTTAAATATTTGGAGCCTTATATCGATTATCGATCCCAAATTTTAAAAAAATGATATAATATAATTCTCCTCCTCACACGATACCACTTATTTAAATAAATCTATTTCCACACAAAAAATATCACAATGCTGTAGATTATAGAAAAAAAAATACTTCCAGATTCATATCTAGAGCCTCATTTCTGTAGCTGTGTCAGGACGAAAATAAGGCGAAACTTTTAAGAGACTATGTATTTTCGGGAGTTTACAGGCAGAGTTGTAGTGGCAAAATTTTCAGTGTGTGAACGCTAAACTACCGAATCTTAATCTAAGTAAACTATTAGAATATTGAAATTCGGGTAGGTACGGTGCATGGGTGCCAAGGGCGGATCCAGGAATTTTTTATGGGGGGGAGAGGGGAGAATGTATTAAGGTGCCCGATGGATATAAGATATACTTTTTATCCCGGGAGACGCCCCCCCCCCCCCCCCACACACATATATATATATATATAGAACTAAGTGGATATTGATGAGGCAGTCCAAAAAAAGAAGAAGATAATTTACACTATCTTTTTATTCATAAAACCGACGTTTCGGAGGCTATTCCCTCCTTCTTCAGGGTTTTGAAAAGTCAGTGAAGGAAATCCAATGCGGCATTCCCCTCTGTCTCCTCTTTCAGTGGCAGTAACAATAATATCTTGTATTTCATTCTCAGCAGAATTATAATGTAATAATTCTGCTGAGAATGAAATATAATATATTA
Organism: Forficula auricularia; assembly: GCA_024734495.1. NCBI lineage: Eukaryota > Metazoa > Arthropoda > Insecta > Dermaptera > Forficulidae > Forficula > Forficula auricularia. Next base: position 947,121 of record JALMQS010000152.1, on the reverse strand, counting down.
TTGTTACTGCCACTGAAAGAAGAGACAGAGGAATGCCGCATTGATTTCCTTCACTGACTTTCAAAACCCTGAAGAAGGAGGAATAGCCTCTGAAACGTCGGTTTTATGAATAAAAAGATAGTGTAAATTATCTTCTTCTTTTTTGGACTGCCTCATCAATATCCACTTAATTCAATTATCAGTCCGTCTCCAAAAATTACTCCAATCTTAATATATATAGAACTTTATTTTCAATTTTAAAATTTAAAAAAAAAAAAAAAATGTTTTTTTTTACAAAATTTTTTTGCCAGGCACGGGCGGTCGCCCCCCCCGGATCCGCGATGGATGCTGCTCAAATCAATATATGAGGCACTCACACATTTTTTAAGATATTATTTTATTTACTTGCGTAAGTGATTTTAATTTTATTTGTTATTATTATTATTATTATTATTTTTTACTGAATGAAACCAGTGTGGGAACGCCGTTCCCACGCGTTCCCACTCCACTACACCCCTGTTTACAGGTATACATTTGGAGTGTGGTTTTTAAGAGGAATAAAAGTTTTGGACCGAGACGCTGCCCGCCAGGTCACCAGCCCGGAGGGTCGAGCTTCGAGGGCGTGCCGAAGGCACTCACGAAAAGCTCGTATCTTAAGAGGGACAGTTGAACATTTCGATTGAGAAATACTGAGAATTATTATAACTTTAGTATTAAAATTTGTAATAGTGTAATATATATGTATGAAAAATACATTTAAATATAAATAAATAAGTTCTCTAAAATTAAAAAAATTGTCGCCCAAAAGTGAATTTAGGTCCCTTTTTGCATGTAGCAAAAGTGTAGGTGAATTTAGGGAAAGCCCAAAATTATTGTTGATCAATAGAAAATAGGAAGTTTTTGAATAAAAAATATGAAAATCTCTTAGCCTGGTAAAGTCTTCATAATTTATGAAAATAATGGTAAACCTTTTTAAAATGTGTCGCTTTTATTCTACAAGAGATAGTTATGTTCATCCAATATCAAAAAAAGAAAAAACTATAGCTTCGTGATAAAGAGGAATATATAGGGATGCTTTCAAACTTTTTCTTTTCATAATAATTATTATCTCCTGATATCTTAAAAAAATCTATAAAAAAGGATATAAAACGAAATTATATGGATGTATTACTAATTAAATGAATTATATTTAAATATAAAATAATAAAATTTATTTTTACATAGTCTTAAAATTTGAACTTAATAAATTACATAGATTAATTTTTGATTTTACATATAGATAAATAAATAAAAATATTTAATTACTGATAGGAATTTATAAACCGGCTTCTTCGGCAAAATGGGATTTAATTTTTTGTAGTAATTCTTTTTTAACCGAATCAGGTACAAGGGCTAGAAATTACAAAAATGTTTTTAATACGATAATAAAAATATAATTGTATATTTGACTAAAAATACTTACAGCGACCTTTAGGGGTTATTTCTTTAACTAAATCATGGACTGTTACATTATTTACACCCCTTTCTTTTACGATTGTTTTAGCATGAAATATCATTTCATCTTTCCATCCAGATTCAATAAGCCTGGTTTTCAATAATTCTTTAAATCTAGAAATAAATTTTCATTAATTATAAAATCTAGGAGTGACCAATTTTCAGCTGGGCCTTCACAAACATACTTAGGCAAATTTTTAAGAGGAAATCAACAAAGATTGTCTCTCCTTGAAGCAATACATATATTTATATAACATGTGGAATTTTGTTTTGATATCCACACTAGTTTTTGAGCTAGAGCGTTCACAAAATTTGGTAATGTACTAAATGTACTAACCATAGAGTAATATAGAGTGGAAGGCTCCATAAGGAGCCAATGAATTTTAGGGTATACGAGTTACAGAGCTCTCTGACGAGACCAGGGTGAAACCATTGGGCAATATAATGTCGGAAACCGCTCTCTTCGGAGCAAATTTTGGTGACATTATCAAGAGTGAAAAATGCTCTTATATATATATATATAACATAAAGGGTATTTATCTTTTATCCATGACAAAGGCTTTGAATGTTCTATGATCTTTGGATAGTTCTTAAGAACGCCCTGCAGTCGCTAGAGAGCGCTTTTTCGATATACGGTAGCCTTCCACTCTATATTACTCTATGGTACTAACAGTCATTTTGACAAAATAATTAATTTTTCATAAAGGTAATCAAAAGCTCTTCTAATAAGATGTGGGGGGGGGGGCACTCTTGATTATATACTACTCTACTCCGAAATCTTCACATTCATGGAATACTCTTGATATGGTACGATCTCAGGGGGCCCTCACAACGTGTCCCGCCCACTGTAATCTTCTAGTTTTGTTAAGGGAAAATGGTGTGGGTTCTTGGTGAAACATATTTAAATAAAGTAAAGAAAATTTTAAGAAACATTTAAAATATAAAATTCTATGTAGGTTTCACAAAAAAATAATCAGATGTACACCATCAATGTAACATTCTTCCGCGGACGGCTTTCAGTGGCGACTCTGTTATGATTTGGCATTTCTTTGGGGGCACGTACGGAATTACACATCGTGGAAAATGGGTCAATTAATGCTGAAAGGTATATTTCAGACAATCTGGAATCATTTATTCTAATGCATGATAACGCTCGCCCTCACGTAACCCAGAAAGTTTGTCAGCAATGAATTTGTCGACAATGAATTGCCCTGCACGCTCTCTAGATTTAAATCCTATTGAGCATGTCTGGGACATGTTGGGACTTTGAATTTTGAAATTCCCTTCCATAACACAAATTATGGTTATGCCTATGCGATTGACCGAATACAAAGATCTACTAATCGGATCTCACATCGCTTTGATATCTTCCATGACTCTTTGGGATTCCTAAAATCAATCTGTTTTGAGTAATCGAACTGCTTGTGATTGGAGATACCTTGCTGGCGGTCTGTCAATGTTAAATTTCGGTGATGTTTTGTTTTGTACTTGTGATAGTTGTTATTCTGTTTTTCTTTTTTTTTCACTCTGTTTCTGGATCTTGTGTGTGTTTGTATTGTGATTGGTGTGTCACCTTATATTTTCGAAATTTGTATATGTTTATATTATGACTAATGTATCACCTTATATGTTTATTAGGGTGGTCCTTATTTTGGGTATTTTCGAATTTTTATACTCCCAGAGGCTCATATGGTTTGAAATAAATAAATGAAAAAATATCCCCCAAGTTTCAAGCTCCTATCTTAATTTTAACCTGTGCCTCAGAGCGATGCAAGTTTCCCATCTAAATAACATGGGGTTTTTGGCATTGAACGATCAATTTTTTATTCTGGCCAAAGTAATATTTCAAAAAATTTGAATCTTTGTAAACTTTACCCTTATAATAATAGCTATCCTTCAAAGTTTTTTCAGATTTTTAGTTATTAATTTTGGAGTTACAGCTAGATAAAATACTGCCATATCTTAGTGTTAGTAAATTAGAGACTCCAAAATTATAATAGCTACAAATCTGTAAATATTCTGAAGGATAGCTACTATTATAAGGTTAAAGTTTAAAGAGATTCAAATTTTTTGAAATATTACTTTGTCCGGAATAAAAAATTGATCGTTCAATGCCAAAAACCCCATGTTATTTAGATGGGAATCTTGCATCGCTCTGAGGCACAGGTTAAAATTGAGATAGGGGCTTGAAACTTGGGGGATATTTTTTTATTTATTTCGAACCATATGAGCCTCTGGGAGTATAAAAATTCGAAAATACCCAAAATAAGGACCACCCTAATGTTTATATTTATGATTAACGTATCACCTTATATATTTGTAAATTTATTTTGTACTTGTATTGTTATGTATAAGGACACTTTTGTCCGTCTACTGAATTAAAATAAAATAAGATCATTGAAGAAGAGATCTCTAGCTCCTGTTACCCAGAGGAACTGAAAAATGTACTTCTTGAAGAAGCGTATCGAATACCTCAAAAATTCAATATTGATAACACAATTAAGAGCATGCCTAGACGGGTTAAATGTGTTATCAGACCCAGGGGAGGAAATACAAATTATTAATCATCATCATTGAGTATACAGTCCTAAGACTGGTTTGATGCAACAATCCGTCTCCACTCGACTGTCCCCCGCCAGCTGTTTGACCTCTCTAAATGTCTGGCATCCCATATCCCCAATTATTTGGTTGAAATATTCTAATCTGGGTCTTCCCCTTCCCCTTTTCTTTCCCACCTCCCCCTCCAAGATATCCCTAAGCAGTCCCCCATGTCTCAGTGTGTGCCCCATCATCTGACCTCTTCTCTTCTTCAGACTTTTCCACAAAGTTCTTCCAAGAACTTCTTCATTTGTAATTTTATCCATCCATTTGATATTCATCATTCTTCTGTAACACCACATTTCGAAAGCCTCTAATCTCTTTCTCTCCGCTTCTCTAATTGTCCAGGTTTCACACCCGTACATGGCTATGCTCCATACATATGTCTTCAATAGCTTCCTGTTTTCTAAGCTGATTGAGGAGGAGCATAGTAGTTTTTGTTTTGAATTAAACCCCATTTTTGCTTGGGCAATTCTTGATTTAATTTCGTTTTCGCTCCTCCCATCCCATGTTATTTTACTTCCTAGGTAGCGGAATTCCTTAACTTCTTCTAGGTTTTCTTGGTTAATTTTGATGCATTCCTGTCTCGTTTGTTCTTTTTTTGTACAAACCAGGACCTTGATTTTATTCTTGTTTATTTTCATTTTGATTTCTTCTATTAGGATTTGGTTAATTCCATTCAGGGCGTCCACTAATTCTTTTTTTGTTGCTTCCTAGAAGGGCAATGTCATCGGCAAATCTTAACATAGCGATCTTTTGACCTTGGATTTCGATACCTGAATCAATTTTGTTTTTGAATTCTTTTATCGCTTTTTTATTATTAAAACAATTTAAATTTTTTATAAAGAAAAAAAAATACAGTCAAACATTAAATTACTTAATTTCAGATAAGACATTTTTTAATTTTAGATTATTTTAAAATTTTGCGATTTTTTAATTAATCTCAAAACTAATTAGTTCAAAATCACTTAAAAAATAAATATATATATTAATATAAAATAAACATATTTTTCTGGCTTTTTATGAGGTTCCGCTAAATTTGTCCATGAGTGTATTATGTGATTGTTAAAAATGAAGGTAAATGATATTCTTAATCACATAAAAAAGAATTTATTATACATATTATCACCTTCTATATTACCCCAAATTAAAAAAAATGTTATTTAAATTATTAATATTTACCGATCTCTTTCTCCATTGGCGATTATAAACTGCTCAGATGTTTTTCGTAGCTGAGAATAGTTTCTAAAATAAAATATATTTTAATTAATTATATTATCTTTTTGAGAAGTAAAACATTTATTAAAGTATACTCACGTTTTCGTATCCCCTATCATTTTCTTGAAAGTTTTGATTCAATGCCTTTGATAGTTATTTGAATTTAAATAGTAAGCTTCTTTTAATATTATTGTTTTAGTTTAGATAAGAACTCTTATTTTTGTCAAGATTCTAATTTTTGACATTCATTAAAACATCGACATGGTTACCAACATAAAAACAAGATAAACAACAAAATGATAATTCATTAAAATTAAAAGTGAACTTTTCAATCTGTTGTCATTTTTTAAAGAAAATCAAGTTATACGTGTAAATATCTGATTCTTTTTCACTTATCCGTAATTAAATATAATTTTCTTCTAATTTTTGACATTGACATGGTTGCCAATATAAAAACAAATTCTTCCAACAAAATAATAATTCACTAAAATTAAAAGTGGACTTTTCAATCTGTTGTCATTTTTCAAAAAATTCAAGTTAAACCTGTGAATATGTGATGTTTTTCAATTATCCGTAATTAAATATAATTTTCTTCTTTTGAATTTTGTACCTCTTTATAATCAATAATCTTGCTATATAATTTTATTTTGTGACCATAGTAACCATAAAAATAAATAAATCCTAATTTGGTAAATTATTTTATATTTATTAAAAAAAATGGTTTTATTACATATTAAGAAGGGAGATGAAAGTCAATTTCTCTATCAAGCACATATTCATGATAAAATTGATAAATTAACAAACGATATCACAATAATATATAATGGACGACTTAAAGTAAGTTTTTCGTTGTTTTCCAAATTTTTTTCTCTAAATCTATTTTTTTTAAAGTTAATTGCAAAGAACTCTTTACTTCTGTCCTTTCTCCTAATTAATGCATTAATTCTAGTCGTCATAAACTTTATATCATTTGTGAAGCTTATCACATGAATGGGTTGTTCAGTTATGATTGGTTCAATTCAGAATAAAGAGAAATCAATGAATATAAAAAAATTGAAATTTTCAAAAAATTCTAATCAAAATATCAGGTTTGGCTATATGTTAAGATTTAGGGCCAGTTGTATGTCGGTTTGTAAAGTCTTTGTTAAAGTTAACAAAGGGTGAAACTTTAGAATTCACATTGTGCCCGGCCGGATGACCAATCAAATGAAAGTGCCTGTCATCTGATTGGCCATCAGGCCGGACACAAGGTTAATTCTAAGGTTTTACCCTTTGTCAACTTTAACAAAGACTTTACAAATCGACACGCACTTTCATCTGATTGGCCACCAAGCCGGTCACAAGTTTAATTCTAAGGTTTTACCCTTTGTTAACTTTAACAAAGACTTTACAAACCGACACGCACTTTCATCTGATTGGCCATCAGGCCGGGCACAAGGTTGATTCTAAGGTTTTACCCTTTGTTAACTTTAACAAAGACTTTACAAACCGACACGCACTTTCATCTGATTGGCCATCAGGCCGGGCACAAGGTTAATTCTAAGGTTTTACCCTTTGTCAACTTTAACAAAGACTTTACAAACCGACACGCACTTTCATTTGGCCATCAGGCCGGACACAAGGTTAATTCTAAGGTTTTACCCTTTGTCAACTTTAACAAAGACTTTACAAACCGACACGCACTTTCATTTGGCCATCAGGCCGGACACAAGGTTAATTCTAAGGTTTTACCCTTTGTCAACTTTAACAAAGACTTTACAAACCGACACGCACTTTCATTTGGCCATCAGGCCGGACACAAGGTTAATTCTAAGGTTTTACCCTTTGTCAACTTTAACAAAGACTTTACAAACCGACACGCACTTTCATTTGGCCATCAGGCCGGACACAAGGTTAATTCTAAGGTTTTACCCTTTGTCAACTTTAACAAAGACTTTACAAACCGACACGCACTTTCATTTGGCCATCAGGCCGGACACAAGGTTAATTCTAAGGTTTTACCCTTTGTCAACTTTAACAAAGACTTTACAAACCGACACGCACTTTCATTTGGCCATCAGGCCGGACACAAGGTTAATTCTAAGGTTTTACCCTTTGTCAACTTTAACAAAGACTTTACAAACCGACACGCACTTTCATTTGGCCATCAGGCCGGACACAAGTTTAATTCTAAGGTTTTACCCTTTGTCAACTTTAACAAAGATTTTACAAACCGACATACAACTGGTCCTTAGTGTCCGACTGAAGGTCGATTTCTGCCAAAGCCGAAGGCTTAAAAACCTTAAGAAATTCAGTTTCAAGATTGGCTAAAAGTAAATAAGGTAAACGCTCCAGTAATGGACCATGCTCCTATAATGAGCCACCCCTTTAAAATGTTGAGAAATGAAGGGTTTTTTGTTACCTAGAGCAGTGGAAGGGATACGCGGGTCATTGACTAGTTCCTGCTAGGATATCTTAGCAGTGGAATTCAGTTCATTACTTTACTTCTGTCAAGTCAAGTTCGTTATTCTGCTAAAGAAACGAATATTTGGGATTGTTTTAACTTCTGATTAAGAAATCTGTTAAGGAAAGTGATTTTTTTACAAATAAGATTTATTTACTATAATGCCTGTTTAGTGACTTTAAGGAATATTTAGTACGATAATATGTATAATTCAAATTGTACAGTGCAAAAATGATGAAAAACTTAAGATTTCATTGCCAAAATAGGGTGGCCCATCATAGGATCACGAATTGTTCAACTGTCCCAGTAATGGGCCAGCCCAGACCAACATTAGAACATCGTATCATTCTGAATTAAGCTTACTGTTGAGAACCTCGATCGAAACCTAACTGATCAGTACAGGAATGGGCGGGCTGGCCCATTACTGGATCATCGGTATTTTCTTGAAAGTTTTAGAAAAATATGAATAAAACAGATAAATTTTGTTTTTAGTTATACCTCTTTGTAATTCTATGATCTTATATATACAGGGTGGTCCCGAATTCATGGTACAAACGTTAATGGTAGGTACAGGACATTGTAACAATGAGTTATTGTATAGGAATGTATAGTCGCAAGTGACGCAGTGAGGAAGGGGAAATAACGGCCAAAAGGAAAAACAAAGAATTTATTGAAAGCGTTGTTTACAAGCGTCATGTTTACAGTAAGTGTTCAAAATTGCGACTTGCGACAATTCACTTGCGACTATACATTCCTATACAATAACTCATTGTTACAATGTCCTGTACCTACCATTAAAGTTTATACCATGAATTCGGGACCACCCTGTAGTCTTGATTATTGCTCCACAATAGATTTAATAGATGGTCCATTACTGGTACGTCGAATAAAATACTGGCCCATTATCGGTGCATCAGGTTATGGTATTTAAATTTGTAAATGCAACCAGTGTGCCAAAATTGCGGTTATAGGTGTAGGACAGTAAATAGAATGACAAGTAAAAAATTTGAACCAGTTTGCTTAATATGTAGCAGGGGAAACTCAGTTTTACTTCAATTTTTCTCTTAAACGACCCATTACTGGAGCGTTTACCTTAATATGATTTAAAAAACTTTTAAATTAAAGGTTTATGATGATTGTATATAAACAACTTCTAAAAATTATTAAAATTTCTTTGAAACTTGTCAAAAAAAATAACATTTCGAAATAATGTGAATTATAATATTTATTTACTTAATTAAAAGTAATTTAACAATCACACTCAGTCTTAGTTTTTGTATATGAAGGTGGCCGAAGCCAAAGCTTCGGTTGGACACTATTAAGATTTAGAAACAAGTAACCGCGAAATTTTTTAATGATGAAGATCAATTCTTTGAGTTTAAAGAATTTTTCCACATGCTATATATATGTCAGATGTGGTCTACCTCGGAGGTCAAGACAAGTGCTGGGATTGAATTTTTGCCATTCGGGTTCGATTCCTGTAGGCAGTGGCGCAACCACGGGGGGGGGGGCTGAATCCTGGTTGCGCCACTGCCTGTAGGGGTGAAGTAAGCCTTATACTAAGTGTCCACTTGAGATAAAGTCTCGAAGACTTATTTTACCAGATTTTAGTAGATACAAGTATTTGAAATATAGATACAAGATATAAAATACGTATTTTCATCTTATATCTGAAATACTTTTTTCATTTTGTATCTTGTATTTAGATACATTCTTTTGGTATTTACTAAGTTTGCTAAAATACTGGATAAGTTTTCCTAATTTGAAGTAAACCATTTCTTTTCTAGGTCAGTCGTATTATATATGAAATGGAAGAACTTGTTAAATATGGCACACTTTTGCCTTATGAAATGCAAGGTCTTACAGATGAACAAATTGAAGAATTAAAATTAAAGGATAAATGGGGAGACGAATGTGTTCCTAGTGGTGGTTATACTTTTGAAAAAGATCCGATAGGTTTGTATTGAAAAAAAAATTATATTTAATCTTGTTTTTTAATATTCTTTTTCAATTGAGATATAATTTACTTGAAAAATTATATACGATTTTTCATCATTATCTTATTTTAAATGACATCTTCTCTTTTAATTAAGGTAGAAGAAATGGGCATAAACCTTCAGAAAAAATGCAAGAAATTCTTAATAAAACTATGACCGAAGCTAAACACATGATATCTAAAAAACAGGTAATAACTTATATTATATGAAAAAATAAATAGATCCAAGATTCTATTATACCAGCTTAAAGTACTAGTATATGGAACTGAATAGAATAATAAAATTTAAAGTTTATATAAATATATATGGTATATATCTAAATTTTTTGAGGATACAAAAATTCTCAGAATTAATCAAGAAATTAATAATACCGAGTTTTAAAGTTCATGTTTATTTCTGTCTTAAAATTATACATTCTAGAATATTATTTAAATACAATAATAATTAAATTTTATGATTTTTCTCATTAATATATCAAAGAACAATTGATACATCAATGAGAATTGTTTTTGACCGCGCTTATTTGAAAAAGTTATTTATTGCGAGACTACTGCGGATTACGCTATTGGAGTCTTAAGTCTGGACCAAAAGAGAAAAAGATGTGATCCATTTAGCTACAATCCAACGTCATTTCGCGTATAGCCCGCTAGACATTCGGATGGATCACCAAGTGAATTTGAAATCTCAGATGTTATATATTTAATCTCCCAGTCCATAGCGCTTGATCTATTAGCATGCTGGATGACGTTGGATTGTAGCTAAGTGGATCACATCTTTTTCTCTTTTGGTCCAGACTTAAGACTCCGCAGACTCCAATATCGTCATCCGCAGTAGTCTCGCGATAAATATCTTTTTCAAATAAGCGCGGTCAAAAACAATTCTCATTGATGTATCAATTATTCTTTGATATATTAATGAGAAAAATTATAAAATTTATTTAACATCATTATTTCAAGTTAGAAATATATAAGTTCAGATATTATTTTCACTCAATATTTGACAAAAATTCCCTACATTTGATTCGCGATTGAATCAAATGTAGAAAACATTCGATTACAATAATAATTAGCAACAGGAGAAGAAGGAGAATACTTCTGGACGAAAAGAGGGCTTAGGCAGGGGTGCCCGCTGAGTGCGACACTAATATATTTGTAAATTACTTAGAGAAGAGGTGGGAACGGAAAAATATAGGCGGGACAGTTAATGGGAAACACAAAGATATTCTGCATCAAATTCGCCGATGATGAGGCAATAGTGGCAGAGGAAGAGAAGGAAATGAAGAGGATGATTAAAGAGTTAGAAATATACACTAGAGAAAATGACTTTACTAATTAAATCGAAAGTTTCTTTTTGCCGAGAGTAGCAGAATTTTTATAAATTCAAGAGAAGATAGTAAAAGAGTGTGTCTTCTGCTGGAAAACAACATTTTTAATTTATTTATAACGAGACGATAGTTTCGAGGGCTTTGCCCTGTCACTTTTACACATCGATTTCTGTGAATCAATTGTAATAGACTGATGAAGAGGGCAAAGCCCTCGAAACTATAGTCTCGTTATAAATAAATAATTATAGGGAAATAAGGTATATATTTTATATTTGATTGCCAACGTTTCGTCAATTTTGTTGACTTCTTCAGGGCTCAAATAGTTAACTTCCCTGCATATTTGTCATTTTTATAATTATTCTGATTAATGTTGACTTTCATTGATATGTTTACTAAGAAAGAATAATTATAAAAATGACAAATATGCAGGGAACTTAACTATTTGAGCCCTGAAGAAGTCATAAAGTTGACGAAACTTTGGCAATAAAATATAAATTATCTGCATAAAAAATATAGTCCTTATTTCCCTATAACAACTTTAATAATTTAATCGATGGACATAACTAATCAAAATAGTTATAAATAAATTAAAAATGTATTTTTCCAGCAGAAGACACACTCTTTTAATGTCTCCTTTAATCTAGGTATAATTATTTACGAAAGGACCATCCCTCTTAATTTAAATAAAAAACTACATGTGAAATTTCGTTTTGTTATTCACAGTAGTTTTTGAAGTAGAGCGTAAACAATATTTGGTAACGTGTACTAATGTACCAACATACATTTTAACAAAATAATTAATATTTTATAAAATATAATCTTTTAGATGTTCACTCAATAAGACTTTCTTGTAGAACAAAACGTGATGCTTTTCGCCGTTTTTGAGATATTTTGGAAAAAAGAAGCAAAAAATTATTTTTATAATATACATAGATTACAATACTTGATCATAGAGTAATATAGAGTGGAAGGCTCCATAAGGAGCCAATGTTTTTAGCGTATACGAGTTACAGAGCTCTCTGACGAGACCAGGGCGAAACCATTGGGCAATAAATTGGCGGAAACCGCTCTCTTCGGGTCAAATTTTGGTGACATTATCAAGAGTAAAAAATGCTCTTAGATATATATAACATAAAGGGTATGTATCTTTTATTTATGACAAAGGCTTTGAATGTTCTATGATCTTTGGATAGCTCTTAAGAACTAAGAGTTTTCGCCCTGCAGTCGCTAGAGGCGCTTTTTCGATATACGGTAGCCTTCCACTCTATATTACTCTATGTACTTGATCATAAGCTGTATTATAAAGTAAAAATATATCCTTGATGGAAATTAAAGACTTTCTTTCATATATGTGACAATTTGCTATTTTTCATTTTCAGGTTGAAATGGGTAAATCCTTATCTCAGAAAACAATTCATGATGCTCTCTCAATTCTCCGGGGTGCAATTATGATTGTTTATCCAATGGGTTTACCCCCGCATGACCCAATACGTCGTGAATTAGAAAATACTGAAGATCTAACTGGAACTCAAGCTCAGAATGAAGTCATTGAATGTCAAGAATCACAATTGTGGTTTTGTGGGAAAGAGCTGTTGACAGAGAAAAAACTCAGCGATTTTGCAGGCAATAATGATAAGTCAAAACTTATAATTAAAATTCAAAAAAGAGGAGGCGGAGTGCCTGGACGTGAACCAATCATGACAGAAGAGGAGAGAAAAGCTTGGATGTTGCATTCATTTAGGTAATACCACTTCTTGAATTAATATTTGATCTATCTTATTAAATACAGTGAAACCCCTCAAATCCGAACCCCCCTTATTTTACATAATTAGTTGAAAAATTAACAAAGAAGTACAGTTAGCATACCTCTAACAAAGTGTAAATGTGTCTACCTACATATTTATGTCATCCAGGATTGAAAAAAAAACTGTAAAATTTGGTTATTTAAATTCTTTAGGTTAATCATTTTGAAAAAACAATGAAATAATAATAGAAACACACAAAATATCACTTAATCTTTCACTTGGCATCAGTTATCTTCAATTGTCGAAGCTGCTTTCGGCTAATCCGAACAAATTGAAATCGGAACAGGCTACAGCTCCAATTAGTTCGGATTTGAGGGGTTGCTCTGTAATATTAATTAGTTCCTGTCTATGAATATCATTAAAATTTAATATACGCATTATTTTACTTGGCGGACCGAGCGTTGCTCCGTAATTTTTTGCTTTAATTAAAAATTTTAATTTTAAATTCAGGTAAAATGTCGATATTTATTTGCAGCCAGAATTAAATAAAATTTAATTTTTTTTTGCCAACGTTTTGACCCGCTCCGGCCATCATCTAATTAAAAATAATATACACTGTGGTGCAAAAAATGTGGAATACTTAGATTGATTCGTTATCAAAAGAGGGCCTGTCGCAGGTCTTCTTGACATCAACCCTAATTCCCGGAGACGTCTTCTGATAGTCCAAACACTTAGGTTGACTTGTCGAGTTTGTAGAAGGCGCTGTTGAATTTGAGCTGCTGTACAATTGCAGATCCTTCAATACCTCCAATAGTATGAGTCGGTCATCTCCCTCATTTGAAGCTCTAATTCGACCAGCTGCCGGTCTCCTGGCATAACAGTTTGTTTCTCTATATTGTTTTCCAGCTCTGTGGATACTTCCAACCGATGCTTTAAGTCGTTGAGCGACATACCGATACGATCTTTCATCATTTATTAGAGCTACTTCCTCGGTCTTTAGAGGCATGATGCTTGGATAATATTTCAAATGAAATGAAATTAAAAGATGAGATATTCAAATCGAACTGATAAACATTAAAATATTCAATTTAATTCGATATTAGACGATAATCATTTAATTACAATACAATTCAATAAAGGGATCAGATTTCAAACCTGAAAATTTATGCTAGTTTAAATAAATTTAATTTTAAAGGGTTTAAATTAAAGTAATACATTGTTTTCACTCTAAAAATGTTTTAAAATATTTGTACAATCACAGAATGTATTAAAAGTTTAAATAAAATATGTTTTTTCTGAAAATTATTTGAAAAAACTAAATTTTTCTAAGTATTCCACTTTTTTGCACCACAGTGTACAATAAGCAGACAGTTGCGTAAATAAAATTTGCAGGCTCGCGTTGCTGTATGGTCGATGGCCTCCCATGCTTTAGATTTTTCACAATATTATAAGTCCTTATACGTACACGAAGGTTTCTTCGTTGACCTTTTTAAACCCTGAAGGAGGGACAATCCCTCGAATCGTCGGGTTTTTTAAGTGGATGAAAATGACGTTCTAATAAATTCTTTTATTCGGAATTTGTGGTTTTCATTATACAGGATCCGGCAAATTGATCTCCTGTATTTCAAAAGGCAGTTACGAACAAATAAAGATACAGAAAAAATACTTTTATTTGTAAACAATAATTACGATGCAATTTTACTCTTAAAAAACCCGACGATTGTAAACAAAAATTGCTCATTTAAGAGTTAGTATAAGCAGAGCTAGACATAACATAGTTAATCCGTTAATCGTTAAGTGACGAAGTTTAAGAGCTTAACGATTTAACTTTTTAAGTTAAACTAAAAAAAATGTTAACGGTTTTCTTAACTTCCGTTCAATTCAACTTCTGTTAACTTTAGTCCGTTGCATTGGTTGTACAAGATGTTTTACGGGCGAAACGATCATCGCTGTCGGATGACAATTTTAATATGTTAACGTTTATGAAGGGAAACATGCACCTAATGAGAAATAATGATCAATTACTGTTTATTGCAATAGGTGCATATGTTTCTGTGTTTTCTTCCTAAAAGCATTAAATAATTAATTTAACTAAATTATTTGTTTTATTTACTTCTGTACCACTGTACCAAAGCCAAGCCTCATCTATTATCTTTAATATATATATATTAGGGTGGTCCATATTTTGGGTATTTTCGAATTTTTACGCTGGCAGAGACTCATGGTTCGAAATAAATAAAAAAAAATATCTTCCAAGTTTCAACCCCCTATCTCAATTTTAGCCTGTGTCTCAGAGCGATGTTGGTTTCCCATCTAAATAACATGGGGTTTTTGGCATTGAACGATCAATTTTTTATTCGGGCCAAAGTAATATTTCAAAAAATTTGAATCTCTGTAAACTTTACCCTTATAATAGTAGCTATCCTTCAGAGTTTTTTCAGATTTTTAGTTATTATAATTTTGGAGTTACAGCTAGATAAAATACTGCCATATCTTAGTGTTAGTAAGTTATAGACTCCAAAATTATAATAGCTACAAATCTGTAAAAATTCTGAAGGGTAGCTACTATTATAAGGATAAAATCTACAGAGTTCCAAATTTTTTAAACCATTGCTTTGGCCCGAATAAAAAATTGATCGTTCAATGTCAAAAACCCCATGTTATTTAGATGGGAATCTTACATCGCTCTGAGGCACAGGTTAAAATTGAGATAGGGGCTTGAAACTTGGGGGATATTTTTTTTTATTTATTTCGAACCATATGAGCCTCTGCCAGCGTAAAAATTCGAAAATACCCAAAATAAGGGCCACCCTAATATATATAGGTAATGCTTAAACATCACTACAACTTTTAGGTGGTTAACTTTAACTTGCGTTAAATTTGTGAAAAGTCAACGCTTTAACGATTATCGAAGTTAACTTTTTGAGTAGCGGATTAACGATTAACGAATTTAACTTTCGAATTAACTGTGCCCAGTTCTGAGTATAAGATGAGAGATTATAATAAGAGTCGCTTTTTGGTTATGATCAAAGTGTGTATGTGTCTATCGGTTTCATTTCATTGGGGCTTAATGGAGCGTTGTTGATGGTTTGATGTCATGAATTTACTAATAGAAGCTAAGGGCCAGTTGTATGTCGGTTGGTAAACTCTTTTTAAACGTTGACAAAGGGTAAAACCTAGAATTCACCTTGTGCCGGGTGGGGCCAATCAGATGACAGGCACTTTCATCTGATTGGCCATCCCACCGGGCACAAGGTGAATTCTAAGGTTTTACCCTTTGTCAACGTTTAAAAAGAGTTTACCAACCGACATACAACTGGCCCTAAGTTTCCTTTATCATCCAAACCCAAAACATTTATCTTGTGTATGGAATATAAAATCTCTTCAAATTACTCTGGCCTAATAAGAAAGACAGTAACTTGTAAAAATTTTTCTTAATTAATTTAGGAGGCAAGAAGAACTTAAGAAATTGGACAAAGAAGATTCAAATGATTATCTTAATTCTAAATGGGCGGATAGTGGTGAATTACAAAGACAATTTCATGGACTGAAAAATATTTCTTGGCGTCCTAAATAAAGTTTTTTTTTTGTTTTTTTTAAGGGAATATATTTTCAATGTTATGGAATTTCAATTGAATAAACAAGTAAAAAACAATGTAAAAATTAAATATATATATATATATCATAAAGAAAAGTTTGCATTGAACATCATTCTTGTATTTAGACATTTATCTTCAGCATAATAAATTTTAAAAGATCAAAATTAATTAATCAATAAAAAAATAGAATACTTTGTATATAACATAACTATAGAATATCCAATAATAATCAATTATAATTAATTTATAAGTCTTTGAGAGATATTGATGTAAGTTAAAAAAAAATGTTAGATTATAAATATAATAAATAATAAAAAAAAATAAATATAATAAAATCAATTTAATGGTTTTAAAATTATTTTTTGAAACCCCAAAAAAATTGATATTTTTTTTTCTTTTTTTAATTATTTATATAAAAAATTTTTGAATTACTTTTGATACTACATGTTTTAAAATAATTAAATCAAATTAATATTTACAGAAATCAATCTAGAATGCCCAAAAAATTTAGATTTTCAAGTTTTTTTTTTTTTTTTTTTTACTTTTGAAAGTTAAATTAATATTTAAAGAAATTATTTTTAAAGACAGTAGGCCAAAAAGTATTAAGTTATTCAAAAAAAAAATTTCTGATTTTTTTTATTTAGTTTTATACGAGGGGTGAACCGCGACCTAAAATCGTGTACACCTACTTCCACTTTCATTTCCTAGTAGATGACAATAGATAAACAATAGATTATCTAATGAATTCCAAAGTAATTCCAAAGACGGTGTACACCTAATTCCAATCGCGGTTCACTTCTCGGTTTTATATTTGTCTAAAAAATAATTGAATTTTTTTAATTTTGATTGAACTAATTTAAAAAATAAATCAAATTAGTATTTACAAAAATTATTTTTGGTATTTAATGTAAATCGGGGTATCTGGATTCAGGAGCAAATGGGCCATAGGATCTCTTTCTGCTACACTATTTGGAATTTCGTGCATTTTTATAGTTTGTAGAAATTCAATAGCTTTTAAACATCAAATTTGAAATTGATTCTAATATGTATTGATCGAACTAACCAATTCAAATGGGACAACTGAGTCTATCACGTTCCCAAAAATAAAAAATTTTGAAGCTCAAGCTAAACGATCTTTGTAAGATTAGGAGTAGGCAACTAAGTTATCAGTTGAAAGTTTTTGTGCCGAGGGTAGCAGAATTTTTATATATTGAAGGAGACAATAAAAGAGTGTGTCTTCTGCTGGAATTATAAATTTTATTTATAACTATTCAAATATATATATATAAGGAACATGAAAACAAAATAAAAGTGATCCAAGCAGCGCTGGAGAGAAGAATGGTGGGATTGACATTATGGAGCCAGCGGAAACTCAAATTTCACAACGAAGACGTCCGTAACATGTCCCGCGTGAAGGATTGGTACACGTCAACGAAGCCAAACACAAGTGGGCTGGCCATGTCATGAGAAAGAGGGATAATAGATGGAGTCACAACTATGGATACCCCGTCACGTTAAAAGACAGTAACGAAGTAAGTATATATATTATATATATATATATATATATATATATATATATATATATATATATATATATATATATATATATATATATATATAACGATTCAAATAAAATTTATAATTCCAGCAGAAGGCACACTCTTTTATTGTCTCCTTCAATAAGTTATCAGTATTTAATGAAAGACTAGCCAGGCTTTTAACGAGAGAGAGAAGTCGAATTCAGAATAATAATATGTTAACATGGCCCAGATACCCCGATATACCTTAATACCTATTCAAATTTTTAAGGAAGTTTTGTTTGTTTGTTTTTTTTATTTATTTTTTTATTTTTTTAAAAAATTATAATATAACAATAAAATTGTTATTGAATTATATTTGATTACATTTTAAAAATAACTAAATCAAATAGGTATTTACAGAAATTTTTT
This sequence comes from Forficula auricularia, assembly GCA_024734495.1. Classification (NCBI taxonomy): domain Eukaryota; kingdom Metazoa; phylum Arthropoda; class Insecta; order Dermaptera; family Forficulidae; genus Forficula; species Forficula auricularia. The sequence goes on along the minus strand of JALMQS010000152.1, from coordinate 928,775 downwards.
TAAATAATACTTAAGTATTAAGATTTTTAAGGGTTTTTATATTTTTATTTTTTTTAACTTTTATGTTTATTTAAAAAATTATAATATAACAATGAAACTAATTACTAGAATACATAAATTATATAATTAAAAATCTCAATTTTAATAAAGTATTTTTCTACTAGTTATAAAAGTACTTACACAATTCATGCAGTTAATTCTTAATTATCGATTATTATTTACAAAAAGGAACTTATCAGAATGTTTCCTATGTTAAAAATTCTAAATTCATTCTTCACTAGAATGAAAATGATCATTTAAACAAAGTAGAAACAAAGAAGAATATAAATAACGATGCTAGAAATGAAAGAATTTGTCAAAATTATTTGAAAATACTAGCTACCTAACCATCGATATCGACGACGGCGGTCACATAGCCTTCGTCAAAGTTGATTAGAGGGATCTTTATCTTTATCATTATCTTTTTTTGTATTTCTATGTGCATCGGCTTTAGCTTGACGAAGGAGATAATCAAACGATATTGTTGGAGATGGTGAGCGAGCTCTTGGGGGTGAAGAAGACCTAAAATTATATGCATTATACCTCTCTGAAGTAGCCATTCCATCTGAAAAATAAAGAAAAGAAAAATTATTTGATGAACAAACTCTCTAAATCAGGCTTCTCCAAACCTGCGGCCCAAGAAGCCTATCAATGTGGCCCGACAAGAAATCGCAAACTTACAAACTTTATGAGATCGCGACTAAAAATCCCAGTGATATTACTAAATATACAATATTTTTAACTTGCTATTAATTTATGAGTAGAGACTGGATTTGTATGCAGTAAAAACTGCCAAAATATTCAATTAAAAAGGCTGATTTATGCAAGTAATATCCAGAATATGTTGAAATATGCAAATATATGCAGTGAAAATTGGCAAAATAAATTTTTTATGCGGTAAAAAATTCAAATTGAAGACAAATAGACTATATATTTGAAGGAGTGCTATGAAAGAAATAAAATGATAAAGTAAGCTATAGGGACTAACTGTCAAATATGTACTTTTATTGAGTAAAAAATTTCACAAAATTCTCATTATATTTAATATATTAAAAAATATTTAAACTCAAAGAAATATTAGGTGCACTTGAATAAAATCAACATAATAAATATAATAATATTTCAAAAAATGTGATCAAAAAAATACTGGGTTGGGGGTAGTTTTATTTAACAGACACGATTATATTCTATTGCTTATATTTTTTTTATATTAACAAGCTTTTCTTATAGACCTACAAATAATAAACTAATAAAATAATGCAAATATTTGACCAGCTATAATCTGATCTCTACACTAATTTACAAGAATTTCACACACACGCACGGCCAAAAGGGGGGGTTTAATTACCAAAGGCCATTAAAAAAAATAAAGTAATAATTAACAAAGGATCTCAAAATAATTAAAATTTGATTGTAAATGTGAATAATTTATGTTTACAAGTATTTTTCTAAATTATCTTCAGTTTATTATGTTTACGGTTACTTAAAATTGATTTATATATACAATGAAAAGGAGCGCTTCACATCCTCAGATATAATAGGGGCAAATTTTCTTTCATTTTTTCTCCAAAAATTTGATTTTTTTAAAATCTGTATTTGGCGCAAAATAGGCAATATTTGACAAAAAATCCTTCAAATATGCAATTTTATGCAATATTCTTTAAATATGCAATTTTATGCAATATTACTCAATATGCAAAAATATGCAGTATAAAATTTAACCCAGAGTATCCTAGATACATGATTCGGATAGATAATTGATCCCCTGGGTCGTATGTGGCGGCAAACAAAATATGTAATTGCATAGGAATCCGGCCTCTATTTATGAGTAATTTTTTTTTTATTAAATTTTATTGAACCAATTATTTTACATGAATTATTGTATACATTGTATTTGAGCTTCAACTTTGGAGATTACTTCCCTACCATCGACTGTCCTTGATCATCTTTTTAGTCCTTGTTTTTAATAAGAGGAAAAAACTAATTAAATAAAAAAGCTCTTTTCCGATAGTCATTTCTTTTCCACCGATCTCTCCTCAATTCCATTTATGAGTAATGAATTTTTGAATTTAACACGTTATTTTCAATGAAATATTCATAAAGTGATTCTTAAATAATTTTATTTATTCAAGCATCTATTTTCAAGTATGAAGCTAGATCCAAAATATTTGATGAGCATTTTGAGAATTCCTTTGAGCCAAATATCGACTGATTTATGTCCCAAACTTCACTTATAAGTGGGTATATTTTCGACAAATTATCACCAAGAATTTAAAGGCTTGACATTAGAAAAAATAATATATCTCTCTTGAAATATCATTTTTCAAATCCTTTTTGTGGGCTTTACTGCTAAGGGGAAAGTATAAAACTAAATGTAAATAGTTACCTAAATCCGCATAGTTTGAACGGCAAAATGCTCTCCGTCCACCAAAACATAAATCATAATTATGAGATTTAAGTTCATGTTTTCCCTGTCCGACAGCAGTATACGCATCATCTTTGTGCATAAATGTAACAAACCCATAATTATCCCTGAAAAGTAGATTTTGAAGAAATTGTTAAAATTCTATTTAATAATTTTCATTTTATATATTTTTAAGAAGAATGTATGATGAAAAAAGACTAAGGTAAACCAGGTACCAGTAGTGGCCCCATGCAAGAAAAGTGCAAAAATTAGCTTATCCAACTTTGAAAAGTTGCTCTATATATAGCTCATGCCATCTGCTATATACAGTGCTATTTTTCAAAGTTTGATAAGCTAATTTTTGCACTTTTTGCATGGGGTCCACTATCTGGTACATGGCCCACTACTGGTACCTGGTTTACCTTATATTAGAATTTAAAAAAATTGTATAAATGTAGGTATTAGACAGTGAATAAAGAAATAAATTATATTTTTATGAACATGTTTTGGTCATTTATCAAAGATATTAATAGATAAGTTTACATTGCATGTAGGAGGGTTTTGTCCCCTCGGGAGTCGAACCCAAGCACTAGTATGCTTTCCGGGCAAAAAAAACAATAAAAATAAAAAAAAATAAAATAAATAAATAAATAAATAAAATAAAAAAACAAAACCCTCCTACATGCAATGTAAACTTATCTATTAATATCTTTGATAAATGACCAAAACATGTTCATAAAATTAATTGATTCATGTCACAAGTTGATTTTGAGAAAAAACTCAATCTTTCTTTCTCAAATAGATACTCAATTCTTTACATGAAATAAATTATATTATTATTTTGTGTAACATTAGTTGAAATATGTAAAGTTTGATTGATAAGTTAATCAAAAGAAATGGTACATAATTTATATACATATTTATATTATAATGAATAGGCAGGCCACCATTTTCGCGGCCCAATCACTATAGAGTTGCGAAAATAAATAAAGAAAAAAGTGCAAGTGTGACTCGAATACAGAGGTATTCTACCTTATCTATATGTTACGTCTAATTTGTGAAAGTCTGGAAATTGGCAACATCTTGCCAAATTCATGAATTAAGCAAATCGTTTGACGATTTCCGGAATTAAATAATAAATATCATTGACGATTTCAAGTAATAAGCAAAATTAATTTATTATTTTAAATATATGGTATGTCAAGTAGAATTAATAGACCACAGATATTTATGTTACAGCACATAAGGCAAAAAAATAAAAATGTAATTTTTAGTAAATATATATTTTACTTTTAAAAGAGAAAGAAATCAATCAATCTTTTTCGGACAAATTCTAAGATTTTAGTAGATATATTATTAAATTATATATATTGCGATTCAGAGAGAGGTTTTTGTCTCGAGGGTGTGAGCTAACTGCCCGAATAGAGTGTTAGTTCTCAGGTTCGACTCCTGGGGGGATGAATCCCCTCTGATATTGCAATTTAATAATATTTCTACTAAAATCTTAGAATTTGTCCGAAAAAGATTGATTCATTTCTTTCTCTTTTAAAATACATCTTGGTTAATCTGAACCCGAGCTGATTTTTTGAAAAAACTACCAACTATTTTCAAAAAAAAAAAAAAGATGCTCAAAACTTTATTTTACTCTCGATAATTATTAAATATTTTATAAATTTTATAAATACAAAGTACCTACATATAATTTAGATATCACTTTTGTTTAGTTTAGATAAATAGAATATTAAATATAAATAGTTTACATAAAACTAGCTCTAGATTGAAATCGCCAGCGACATTCCTTAATTCCGAGAATAGGTAACTCTTAGATTTATTTAGATTAGCATTTCCATGACAGGATATGATCCGAATCCTCAGAAGTGTCATGGAAAATACTGGATATCTATAAATCCAAGAGTTTTAACAAAGAAGTGGTACAAGTAAACGTTCAAGTCAACAAAATTTCCTAGAGAATGAGATATGAGTCAAGTTTCTAGGATGAGTGGTTTTGATTTTATGAAGGAAAAATTGCGATTTTTTGCAAAAAAATGCAGTTTTTCAAAACTTCAACGTCATTGCGGCACGGATTACCATTTATCCAATTAAGATGAAACTTTTTTGAATTGTAGCAAATTTAATCTAGTTTAAAAATGTATAGAGTGGTCTTTGTCGAAAACATGTTCATTCATGGTCAAAATGGGAAAATATCGAATAAAGTCGAAAACTTGGATTTTGCGCTTGAGCCTGAACGGTTGGTCGGAGAAAAACCTAAATAATGAAATTTGTAGGAAATTTTATGAACTTTCATTGTGAATAGGAAGGTTATTTACGAAAAGTTGATAGTTTCTGAGTCATAAGCGAAAAACCGCCAAAAATGGAAATGTTCACCTTTTTTTGCATTTTCTACAATGTTGCGTAACGAAATTTTGGTGGGAGACCACATATTTAGATTCAGCGCCCCAAAAAACATATATATGCAAAAAATCAGAACTAGCCCAAAACTTTCCTGATAAAAACACAATTTGACTGGACTATACGCCCGATTTCACCAACCAACCTTAAACCATTTTAAATTAATCTAAAACCAACTTTTTTTACATGCTTTATATTAATAATCAGTAGAGATTGTGGTGTTGGTGCAAGGTGAAACATCTTTAATAAAGATAAGAGTAAATAAATATTTTATTTAATATGGATTTACTATGAGTTAAGGATACTGAGTCACTTATTTCACATTAAAATTAAAAAATTAAAAGATATAAGTTACTTTCTGTATTTCCTGAAGATGGGTCGATAGCCCTAAATATATATATTGAAAAAGAAAAAAAATTTATATCTTTTAATTTTTTAATTTTAATGTGAAATAAGTGACCCAGTATCCTTAACTCATAGTAAATCCATATTAAATAAAATATTTATTTACTCTTATCTTTGCTTTATATTAGCTTCATTTTATAATGATATTGATACAAGGTAAAAGTATAAAGTTACTTGTATTTCCCCAATGATACTTAGGAGAAAAGCATCGCTTAGCCATAATTACATTAACTTCAAAATAAATTGAAAGATTTTTGTGCCGAGGGTAGCAGAATTTTTATATATTGAAGGAGACAATTAAAGAGTGTGTCTTCTGCTGGAATTATAATATTTATTTATAACGAGACTATAATTTCGAGGGCTTTGCCCTCTTCATCAGTCTATTACAATTGATTCACAGGAATTAATGTAAAATTTATAATTCCAGCAGAAGACACATTCTTTTATTGTCTCCTTCAACTTCAAAATACTTGAGATATTAAAATGTTCTTATTTGTCATTGAAGAATATCAAATGAATGGATAAAATTACAAATGAAAAAGTTCTTGGAAGAATCGGAGAAAGAAGAACTTTGTGGAAGAGTCTGAAGAAAAGAAGAGGTCAGATGATGGGACACACACTGAGACATGGGGGACTGCTTAGGGATATCTTGGAGGGGAGGGAGAAAGGGGAAGGGAAGGCCCAGATTAGAATATTTCAACCAAATAATTGGGGATATGGGATGCGAGACATTTAGAGAGGTCAAACAGCTGGCGGAGGACAGAGCCGAGTGGAGACGGGTGGTTGCGTCAAACCAGTCTTAGGACTGTATACTCAATGATGATGATATTTGTCATTGATAAGGGGAGAATAAACGTATTTATAGAATTTTAGGGGACTTGTAATTCAGTTAGTTAGGCCTCCAAACTGGACAGAAATCAAATCCGGACTGGTCCTAGTGTCTATTTTTTATTTTCTAATTTAAGGTAGTTCTTTCGCGACAATCCACACAAAAAGTTTAGCCTCGTAACCACTCTATACATATGAACGGTGCTAAAATTTTAGGTTATGTTTTTTTAACGTGACTGTACTTTTCACACCTCCTCTTTATGAATGGATCGTTTCCAAGCCATTGATCTTATATCCCCTCCACTAAAAATAATCGCCCAAATATGTTTTTTTTTTATTTTTTATCAAAACTAGGAGGTAAATAATTTCAATTTTTTTTTAAGTTACTCCGAATATATTATTCTAACAAATATTAGTTTTTCATCAAGATGGTGAAAGTCCTTCAATGAAAAAAAATAAAATAATGATCATTTTCCCACCCTTTCCCAACCTACCATATGTAAAAAAATTCATTTTTAATTGTTGTAGTAAATCGTCTTCAAATTTTAACAGTGTGTTTATTATGCTTTTAATGACTTATATTCCAAGTTTCGAAGACTTTGAACTTTTGCATTTGTAAAAGAACTACCTTAATTATTTATATTATTCTTTACAATAATTATAAAATAAAACTTACCCATGTTCTCGAAAGTGTATACTTATGTCAACTATAGGTCCAAAGATCTCAAATTGAGTTCGTAGTTCAGCTCTAGTAATCCCTTCTTCCAAACGACCTACATATACAACGCGCCTTTCTTCAACTTGTCGCTGTTTTTCTTTTCGATCCAGAGCAGGAAGGGCTGAAGAAGGTCGAGAAACTGGACGATAAATCCAATCACGCGATTGAGATCGGAATCTGGAGTTTGACCTTGATCTAGATCTTGACCTGATGTATGAAAGTATAGAATAAAAATTTGAATATTTTGATTAAAATCAATTTGAAGATGACAAATAGAAAAATATTTTACATTATTTATCCGTATTTATATTATAAAATAAGGAAGCTATTTTCACCTGCTATGTGATCTTGATGATTCGTATCGATATCTTCGACTTCTACTTCTACTTCTATATCTATATTTCGATCTGGATCGTGTACGAGAATGAGTCCGCGAATAGGAACGAGAACGAGAGCGTGAACGAGAGCGAGAGAGAGAGCGAGAATATGATCGAGTTGATGATTTTGTACTAGATCTGGATCTAGACCTGGATTTAGAATATCTACAAAAAAATAATAAAATAAACAAATGTATCGATGAAGAGAAATCAATGAGGTTGTACTCTGCTTGATGCAAATAAACATATACCCCGTATAGCACAGAGACCAAAATAAAACCCAAATTCTTTGATTGGTTGAATTATAGTCTTTATATAGTTTTAATTTGGTTGAATTACGGTTTCTAAACGGTAGTTATGTCTCGTTTTCCGTTTTGCAACTGTTGTATTATCGCTAAATTATAGTCGCAAAGATTATAATGCAACCGTTTCAAACAGGTTGTCGCCAAAAATTTTGGCACCGATTTCACAACTGTTTATTTATAATTAAATATTTCTTTGATTTGATTAATATAATGAATAATTACACAATTCTTTAATAAAAAACAATAATCAATATATATATATATATATATATATATATATATATATATATTAATCAAATCAAAGAAATATAAAATTATAAATAAACAGTTGCAAATCGGTGCCAAAAATGTTGGCGACAACCTGTTTGAAACGGTTGCATTATAATCTTTGCGACTATAATTTAACGATAATACAACAGTTGCAAAACGGAAAAAACGAGACATAACTACCGTTTAGAAACCGTAATTCAACTTAATTAAAACTATATAAAGACTATAATTCAACCAATCAAAAAAGTTGCATTTGGGTTTTATTTTGGTCTCTGTGCTATACGGGTACATATACCGTATATATTTATATTACGAATTTAAACATGTTTTTACTAGGTGTACAAGTAAGAAATGGGGAATTGAGAAACAGGTGACGTACCAATTCAGTGTGTAGCATAAAGATTTGAGATAGATTCCTGAGTCCCGACCGCTTCAAGTAATATTATAGAATCGAAAAGAATTTCGTCTATAACTTAGTTTACAAGTAATGGCAAAAAAAGGCTTATACGATAAACACGATTGAACGTATTCATCTAAGAAAGTTACATAGTTATAGTGCCTTTCGACACAACGGGTCTCCCGAGTTTTATTATTGCTCAATACAAATTGTCTAGAAGGGATTCGGCCTTAGAGGCGTTCAGGCTTGCGGTTCCTCTCGTATTGAGCAGGATTACTATCGCAAACACATGTCATCAGTAGGGTAAAACTAAACAGTGGACGCACTTTGTTGCTCCATCAACAAGTGTCAAAAGCGCATAAGTGATAAATTGAAAAAGTATTTGCATAGTATTGTTTTGCTGTGTTCAATATGTCGAAATTCGTGCTAATAAAGACATTCGCTGACAGGATTAATTTTTTGTTTTCATTCGAAGAGAACTGCTGCTGAATCATACCGAATGCTTCGAAAAGCTTTTGGTGAACATGCTCCATCGCAAGATACGTGTGAAAGATGGTTTCGGCGTTTTAAAAATGGTGATTTTGATGTTGCAGACAAGGAAGATGGAAAACCGCCAAAAAGATGAATTTCAACCATTGTTGGACGAAAACCATTGAAACGGTTAATACCAAAAGCTACCAACAACAATAGATTGGTTTGAACAGTTCGGTGCTCAAAAACCAGAATATCAAAAAAGGTCAATTTTCTCCATGACAATTCTCCACCATATACGGAAAAACAGGTTCATGAGACGTTGGAAGCACTCAGCTGAGAAGTTCTACCCCCATGCGGCTTACTCACCAAACTTTGCTCCTTCCGATTACCACTTGTTTGCATTAAAGGGTCACGCACTTGCTGAGCAGCACTTTGGTTGGTACGAAGATGTGAAAAAAATTGCTCGATGAATGGTTCGCAGCAAAAGAGGTTTTTTACTGGTGTGATATTCAAAAATTTCTCGAAAGATGGGAAAAATGTATAACAAGCGATGGAGCATACTTTGAATCAAGCACTTTTTATCATTCTTTCGAATTTACATGTTGTTTTAGAAAAAAATCCGCATTTCATACTTGTACACCTGGTATATAATTTATTTGTTAGAGACTATTTTCAATTTAATTGTATCGATGTTTTAAGTCTCATTTTTTTTAGCTTAAATAAAAAACAAATTAAATGGTCCCTATCCAACGACAACCAACATAAATAATATAGACGAAATAATAAAAATATTTTTTTTAAGTTTTTTTAGAAAAAAATAAATAGAACACAACCTTGTTGATGAATTAGAACTACTTCTACTTCTTCGACTTGAGTTCGATGATTGTGAAGTGCTCCTCCTTGAATCCGAGTCACTTAAAAATAAAAATCAATTAGTAATAAGTAAATTAAAAATTACTAGTTGAGTGATATAAAAATCTTACCTATTATTAACTGTTTTCCTTTGGGGATATCTTTCAATAGACGAATTTGAATCGGAGGAGCAACGTCTAGCTCTATAATTTCGTTTCCGAATGGCACTTTTCCGGAAATTTCTAAAAAAGAAAATAATATTAATTTTATTTCTTCTTTAAGAATTTTGGAATTTTAAATATTAGGGAGCATTTATTAATTAATTACGGCACTCATATTTCGTGGTTTTTTGACCCCTACTTTCCCATAAATCAAAGGATGTCACATTCGAACGACCCCTCTCCAGCTTGTATATATGTATATATTTCTCACACTATATTTCCATTACCCAACAAATAGAATCGGTGATTCTACTAGTGATAATGGAAATCTTGTATTCGTGAATAAATTTGAGGTTGGGATTTTTACAGATGTACATTTTAAAGTGCACAGAGTCCAAAAATTGTTTTTAAAAAATGAATGTTTATGCATTTTTGTTAAATATCTTTATCTCAAGTTGTCATACTGTGGATCCCCCTCTTAAAGTGGAAAGTAATTTATTATGTAAACTAGCTGCAAGGCGCGCCATCGGTGGCCCTCTTGCTAGCCAGGGGGCACGCCCCCTGGACCCCAAACCCACTAACCCCCCACCCCCGAAACGCGCCCACACACCACCACCCCAACACTCCATCCCGCACCCCACCTACCTCAACTATTTACATCAGATGTCTTCTAACTTACGTTTTTAGCTATATAACGTTTTGATATTTTGACCCCAGAAGGGGGTTTGGGGAGCGCACGAATGAAAATTATCCCCCCCTACAGCAAATTTTATGATGAACAAAGTTGGAGGGGATGTGATTTCTGACAACTTTTGTTTAAAAAAATATACCCAAAAATGGGCGAGGTGAAAAAATGTAAAATTTTGCCCTTGGAGCAAACTCAACCAAATTTTGTATAACATAATCTCTGGGCCTCTAGAGAGCTAGAAATGCAAAAACTAACCACCCATAATGGGAGGGAAGGTCAAAAAATGAAAATTCTTTCTCTTGGACCAAACTCAACCAAATTTTGTATACATAATCTGTGGGTCACTAGAAGGCTAGAAATGCAAAAACTGGGTGCTGAGGGTGGGTGCGGGGGTGGAATGGAGTGGGGATGGGTTAGGGCATGGAGTGCGCGGGGTGGAATGGGGGTGGAGTGAGGGAGTGAGGCGAGGTAGGGTGGTGCGGGGTGGAGTCCAGGGGGCGCAGCGGGGGTGGGGTGCGCAGGGTTGGAGGACATGGGGTGGGGTGTGGGTGGTGGGGTGGGTTGGGCACAGTTGCATGGTGCGGGGGGTGCTGGAGGGGTTTCGGGTGTGGGAATGGGGGGTGAGGGTGGGGTTCGTGGGTTAGGGTGCGGATGGAGTATTGGGGGGTTCTGGGTGGGTTTCGGGGGGTGTGGTGGGTAGAAGTGCGGGGTGAGGGTGGGGTTCGTGGGTTGGGGGTCCAGGGGGCGTGCAAGAGGGCCGCCGAAGGCGGGCCTTGCAGCTAGTCTTTAATAACGATAAAACTCATAGTAAATGAATATTGCATATAATATTTATTTACTTTTATCTTTATTAATGTTTATCTAACTTAAATTTATAATTTTAGACTTACTTTGTTTTTTCTTTGTCAGGAGTTTTTGATACTTTATTCGATTCTTCGCTTTCGTCTTTTTCCTTGTCTTCTGTTATGTGTGATGTAGCCATTATTGAAATTCCTTTAGACATATTTTTTTCACATGGCTTCTCGTCATCTTCGCCCACTCGCTTTTTTAATCGATTTCTATATTCATCTAAATTTAATTTGCGCTTTTTAGGCTCTGCTATAGTAATTTTAGATGATAATGCAGGGCCTGTGTCCACTACTACGGTTGTTTTAGTTGGGGTAGGAATTGGTGAAGATTTGTTAATTACTCCTGATATTGTATTTGGGTGAGATCTTTTTAAAAGTGATACAAGACCGGATGGTTTAGTAACAACTACAGTAGTTAGATTAGATGATGGTATTGAAATTGATGTGTTCTGGTGAGCTTCTTCTGAAGCGTCACTAACTTCCCCAGATTCGAGACCACTATCTTTTCTTGTATCATCTTTCGCTTGAGAAATCATAGAATTATTTACATTTGTATTATTACAATCTTTTTTATCATATTCGGAGAGTATACTTTGGTAAAATGTTTTCGGTGAAATTATATGGCGAACTGGCGATGGAGTACAATAAGCGTGATCTAATTGGACGGAAACCTCTTGAGATTTAAGAGGTCGGGACTGCAATTAAGAAATAAGAAATATTAAATTTAAAAATAAATAAACATTCATAGAAATTGATTAAAAATAAAAATAAAATATTAGATTAACTCATTTAAAATGCAAGAGAATGAATTGGAAATAATTATAATTGATAAATCGAAAGAAATGAGCATCTCTTTTTTTTTAATGAAAATGATGAGAGAAGGAGTTACACAAAAAAAAAGGTGCGTCCCTTGGTTCGATTTTTATCCAATTTGACAGCCTGGATTGGCCCCTCCATCGTGAAAAGAAGAAGAGGGGATTTTATGGGCTGGGCAGGGGTCGAAAGTATCTGTGGATACGGGTCTTAAACAGCTAAAGGTTATAAGTCGCGGGGAAGACGGTGGCTGGGAGCGAGTTCCAGTCTCTGGAGTTCATAGGGATTTTTATTTTATATAGAATTAGTCAAAGCATTGGATCGATTTTTATCCAATTTGACAGCGAAGGGGTGCTGAGCGTTCGAAAACCGCGTGTTTCTCGTAAAGAGGGCTTTAGGGGGGGGGGATAATTGATTTCAGCTCGACTGAACAGACACCATGATAGTATCTGTAGTACAGGGAAAGGGCAGAAACGGTTCTTCGGTGAGCCAGGGAGTTAGTTAGAGCCGGGTCTCCCATTAGTCTAATTGCTCGCTTCTGAATCGGATCCAGTGTGGCAAGAGAATGCTTGGAGACCCCTCTCCGCAGATGAGAGCCATATTCGAGACAGGGACGAATTTGAGCCTTATACAGTTTAAGAAGTTGACTGGGAGTATAATAGCGTCTCGACCTAAATAGGAGACCAAGCTTGCGCGCTGCAGCTTTAGCACTGGTTGAGATATGGTCATTCCATGAAAGGTCAGACCCTAGAGTTACGCCTAGCATTGAAATTTTATCACTGAATTCTAGTGAATTTGAATAGAGTGATATGTTTAGTAGGTTTCTGTCGAAGCACCTAGAAATAAGGCAACACTGAGTTTTCACTGCATTGAAGTTAACTAAGTTTTGGGATCCCCAGTCTTTAAGTCTGCCCAAGTCTAAATTTATTGAGGAGGCAGTGTCTGCACGGTTTTTATGCAGGGGCGTTATGTAGGGTGCTGTCATCTGCGTAACAATGTACCAGATTGGAGGGCAAGTTTAGAAGGTGGTTGATATAGATAAGAAAGAGCGTAGGGGAGAAAACCGATCCCTAAGGAACTCCAGCGTTGGTGTGGAAGGGGGAAGATGATATTCCATCGATGACAACCTTTGAAAAATAATTGAAATTTTTTTTAAAAATCAACTCGACGCTAGTCAGACTAACAGCCCGGAAAACACGTTAGTTCTCGGGTGTTCCTGAGAGGAAGATTCCCTCTGATAAGCAATATAAAATTATTTTCTACTAAAATCTTTGAATTTTGACCTTAAATTTAGATTATTTCTTAATAATTAATAGATTTATTAGAGAGGACTACGACAATGAAGACATATTTGAAGAATAAAGTGAGTTCAATCAACAAAGGTCCATATAATGATCCATGTCCGAGGCATTCGTCAAAAGTTTATCATATTCACACTTCTAGTAGCCATTCATTCTATTGATACATAAACAAGTTAATCTAATAAAAATATTTGAAATAAATATTTCGTTTATTTAAATCTTGAGTGTCACAACCCTCCTTCCCTCCAAATTTATTTTAATCATACTAAACATAAAATAAACGAGATCTTTTATTCCATTTTATAAATAGTTAAAAATATAAAAATATCTAAATTAAATATACATATATATATTGTAGTAAAAACGCGTTTCACTGAATACCTTTATTTCAACTAGAGTTTACTGATGTTGGATGAGTTTGGTTCAAAGGTTTAGAATCATTTTTGACCTTCCGCCTCATTATGGGTGTTTATTTTCAAAAAATTTTAAACGAAAATGTCAAAAATTAGAAGTGAAGTTGTAAAATATGTAATTTTTGACATTTTCGTTTAAAATTTTTTTGAAAATAAACACGCAAAATGAGGCGGAAGGTCAAAAATGAAGATTCTAGAGACAATGTGAAACAAGTGACCTAGAAAACCTAACTCTTAGTAAATGAATATTTCGTTTTCACTAGTAAGAACGCGTTCTTACTAAAAAACGGGGTTTTACTGCAACATATATATATATATCCTCAACACAAAAAACACCTACACAAAATATTAACCCTAATTACATACCCACAAATAATCACGATTATAGCCCATATAGTCAAAAATCCGACCCCATACCCATCAAAAATTAGATAAATTAATATATTAATATAAATTGATAAAAAAATACTTACAGGAATGTCATTTTTGTTGTATATATAATCCGCTTTTGGTAAATGCTGGACAATATTTTTTGAAGTACTTGATTTAGGCTTTTGATTTGCTTGCTGTTTAGATCGTTGAGTAGCTTCAAGATTTAGTTTTATATTTTGATCAATAGCTTGGTCGAATAAATGTTGTTTAACTTGTATAATAGTCGGTGGAGTGGGCTGCTTTTTAGTTTGTAAAGTTTTATGAATGATTTGAGGCTGAATTTTTTCTATAGACTGTTGATTTGGTTGTTGTTTAGATTGTTGTATTAAGGGCCGCTGAGATTGCTGTTTAGCTGGTTGATTTGACTGTTGTTTAGATTGTTGTATAACTGGCCGATAAGATTGCTCTGAAGCTGATAGATTCGATTGTTGTTTAGTTTGCTGCTGTGCTTGTTGTTTAGATGGTAAATTCGAGTGTTGTTTCGTTTGTTGAATAACATGCTGAGGGGATTTCTGTTTGGGTTGTTTACTCAGTGTTTGATGGGATTGTTGTTTTGATTGTTGAATAACTGGCTGTTTCGATGTTTTACCAATTGTTTGATGAGGCTGTTGAACATTAGATAGGCGAGTTTGTGGTCTTGATTGTTGAGTAATAATTTCAATTGATTTCTGTTTAGCTTGTTCAATACTTGATTGACGTGATTGGTTTTTAGTTTGCTGCTTTTTTTCTTTTTTAACTTTTTGTTTTGTTTGAGGTTTCACTTTTGTAATAACTTGCTGATTCGTTTGTTGTTTAATTTGTTTATTCGGCAGCTGGTTTTCTTGTTGAATGGCCTTTTGGCTTTTCTTTTTTGTTACATTTACATTTTGTTGTGAATTTTTTAATGGGGTAGAGTTTATATTAGTATTCTTTTTCTCTTGATGCTGAATTACATATGTATGTGTTGTAGGATCACATTTTAATTTGATAGGACTAATTTTATTGTATTTTTCTGTAGCTTCAAATTGTTCTAATAAAGTAGTTACATCACCTGCCTCTAGTACTAAAAGAATTAAACACATATAAAAATGTTAATATAAATATTTTTGTGAATAGAAAGAAAAATAATCTTATTAAGGTAGTTGTTCCGCCAAATGCGTTTTCTTAGAATTTTTTTGAAATTTCTACAGATTATTATTTAAATACTTCTGCATCGATCGGTGGCAAAACAAAATTTATGAACAATACATTTCCGGAGATATTAAATTTCAAAAATCGAGTTTTTCAGGCTCTTTAACATTGCACTATATGGGATATCGGAAAATTTACATACATATTTGATTATAATTAAGAAACCCTTCTTACCATTTTTATAAAAAACTAAACCAACATTAAACAATAACCAATACACATTTTAAGACAATTTTGATTCATAGTTACAACACAGTTTCTGAGATAATAAGGAATAAATAATGAAAAATGTATAAAAAAAATTTAGACTAAAAACAATTTGGCAACAGCGCATTTATTTAACCAGCCAAAGATGCATGCGCTAGATTTTTCAAAATTATAATTTTCATAAGGTGTAACGTAGGCGTTGATTACATTTGTTAAAAAATAACAAAACGATTTTTATAGAAATTTAAAATGTATTTCATCTGTCATTTTAATATAAAAATATTCAATCTCTTACAATGGTGCCAAATTTGTCAAACGAGCACGGGATTGGCTAGAATTGGTACATAAACAGCAAAAAGTTTTGGGCTTATGAACTATGAATCCTTATTGTTTATTCTATATACTCTAGCATTAACTTTTTGCTAGTATTGTCTACTACTTTAAAAACGAAATTTAAATTCCCCTTTGAAGGAGACGACAATAAAAGAGTGTGTTTTCTGTTTGAAAAATAAATTTTTAATTGATTTATAACGAGACTATAGTTTCGAGGGATTTGCCCTCTTCATCAGTCTATTATAATTGATTCACAGGAGTTAATGTATGAAAATTTAAAAATTTATTTTACACACTCTTTTATTGTCTCCTTCAATTTATAAAAATTCTAGCTACTCTCGGCAAAAAGAAACTTTCATTGAAAAGTTTTTATTTTGCCGAGAATAGCAGAGTTGTTGATTCATAAAGAAGAGAAACAAAGAGGTTGTCCACTGTTTGATGCAAATAAACATACACACTTATTATCAAAAATATATATCTGTATATATATCATTTATTTGTTTGAGACTATAGTTTCGAAGGCTTGGCCCTCATCATCAGTCTTTTTTAATTATAAATATTATTTTTCATGGGATCAGAAATTCTGTCTAGCCCTCAAGCTAAGAAAGAAAGAAAAAAATTTACAATATCCAAATTTTACTGATCCCATGAAAAATAATATTTATAATTAAAAAGACTGATGATGAAGGCCAAGCCTTTGAAATTATAGTCTCAAACAAATAAATAATTTATATACAGATATATAATTTTGATATATATTTGTGTATGTTTATTTATTTAATTATAAATATTATTTTTCATGGGGTCAGTAACGCATGGATATTTTTAAAATTTTATAAATTTTTAATTTTAACTGGCTCTCGGCTAAGTAAAGATCAAAAATTTTTCAATATCCATACCGTATTGACCCCATGAAAAATAATATTTATAATTAAAAATGATATGAAGGCCAAGTCTTCGAACCTATAGTCTCAAACAAGTAAATAACATATATATAGATATATATTTTTGATATATATGTGTGTAAGTTTATTTGCATCAACCAGAGGACAACCTCCTTGTTTCTCCTTAAGAAACTTTCAATTTAAATTCCCCTTTAAGGTAGTTTCGCGTTAATACTAGCAAAAAGTTAATGCTAGAGTATATAGAACAGACAATAAGGATTCATAATTCATAAGCCCAAAACTTTTTGCTATTTATGTACCGATTCTAGCCAATCCCGTGCTCGTTTGACAAATCTGACACCATTGTAAGAGATTGAATATTTTTATATTAAAATGACAGATAAAATACATTTTAAAAAATTTCTATAAAAATCGTTTTGTTATTTTTTAACAAATGTAATCAACGCCTACGTTACACCTTATGAAAATTATAATTTTGAAAAAAATCTAGAGCATGCGCGCTTTATACATCTTTCGCTGGTTAAATAAATGCGCTGTTGCCAAATTGTTTTTAGTGTAAATTTTTTTTATACATTTTTCATTATATATTCATTATTATCTTAGAAACTGTGTTGTAACTATGAATCAAAATTGTCTTAAAAATATGTATTAGTTATTGTTTAATATTGGTTTAGTTTTTTATAAAAATGGTAAGAAGGGTTTCTTAATTATAATTAAATGTGTATGGAAATTTTCCGATATCCCGTATAGTGCAATGTATAAGAGTCTGAAAAACTATTTTTGAAATTTAATATCTCCGGAACTATATTGTTCATAAATATCGTTTTGCCCCCAATCGATGCAGAAGTATTTAAATAATAATCGATCTAAATTTCAAAAATATCCTAAGAAAACCCTTTTGGCGGAACAACTACCTTAATAATTTTAATTTATTTATATAATAATTATTTCTAAACAAAAATATCATTAAAAAAATAATAATAATAACCTGTAATCGTTGAATCACTGACAGTTTCTATATCAATATCCTCTTCCTTAATATCTTCATTCTTAATTAAAATCACAGATTTTGATTCAACTTCTTCAGGTTTTTCCAAATGTTCAACTTCTTCTGAGTATTCAACATCTGAATAGTCTTCAACTTCTTCAAAGTGTTCAACTTCTCCAAAATGTTCAACATTTTCATATAGTTGAACTTGTTTATCTACTTCTAAATCTTCCCGTTTTATTAATGATTCTACTTTAATGGTTTGTAATTCATGTGGAATGTCAAAAGAGAGGTCGAGGTCTATTATACTAGAACTATCTTCAAATAAATCTAGACATAATTCTTCATCCGAAAAATTTAATCCTCTTACAGGGTCCTTACAAATAGAGAGAAAAAATCAAAATTAAAACGATTTTCTTCTTTAGTTTTATTTTGCAATAAAATTTTATATTTTACTTCTATATCCATATGCGAAGTGAATTGAGAGAGCACGTTAGAAAACTCTTCTTTTTGCGTTTCTCCATTGTCCATGTTAGTGGGAAATAGTGGCAGTTCTTCATTTATGCTGAAATAAAAAGAATAAATTGTATACGGATTTTGGTCCAGTATAGGTTGACCTAGAAAGCTTGAATTTTTTTTAACGATATTGATGGAAGAAAGATTTGCACCATGAAGATGCAATTATAAATGAAGAAGTTCTTGGAAGAATCGGAGAAAGAAGAACCTTTTGGAAGAGTCTGAGGAGGAGGTGGGAAAGAAAAGGGGATGGGGAAGGCCCAATCAGAATATTTCAACCAAATAATTGGGGATATGGGATGCGAGACATTTAGAGAGGTCAAACAGCTGGTGGGGGACAGAGTCGAATGGAGACGGGTGGTTGCGTCAAACCAGTCTTAGGACTGTATACTCAATGATGATGATGAAGGTGCATCTACAGTAGTCCGAGGTGGACACTTGGATTGTGAAAATAAGAATTTTTAGATGAAAAGCTTTTATTTGTTAGATATTTCATTCTTTCCCAGGGCCATTGATGGAAAAATTAATTCGCTTATATGAAATCATTGTTAAATGGTTGACAATTTGTTATATTTTTAGGAAAATATTGTTAGTGGACACGAGGAAATAGACAAACAGGAATTTTGTTAAGGGGGTTTTCTTTCCGAACTTTTCTTGAAATGTGTACAGTCAAAATTTGGGGCGATTCGAAGCAACAATGTACATACAAAACCTTTATTTTATATAAATATAATATATTATCTACTATATAAATATATATCGTCTCCTTAGAGTGTAAACCTGCTAACTCACAACAAGGATATTTTACAGGGCAGACAAAAAACTTCACAAAATGTATGGTGTACAAATATGTTTCGGTCGTTTGACAAAGTTGGTCCCAACAGTAAGTTATGATTAAAATTGTCAGAATTAAAACTTAATTATCGTAAGGTTTGTCAACAACGTAACCTTGTAATCTTAGTGAATTTTCATCAGTATATTATTATTTTTGTGTTCGAATATGTCGAGTTTTGAGCCGAATAAGCGTCATTAGCCGGATACTGACTGAGCGAGCAGCCTCGCGAGGCTGCCTCGGGCGTTTGCCGCAGAACCGTCCTGAGTGAACGCAGGAAACGACCCTAGGCGCCTTTGAGCATTCACAAAATCGGACAACCGATGGATCGGGACGAGGCAACGGGCACTTCCTTGGGCGAGGCACGTACTGACCGACCAAGCATTTGCCTCAAGGGGCTGGCCTCGCGAAGCAAACCCTCAGTCAGTATCCGACTATTTGTGGGAACTTTTGATATACTTCTTTAAATTGAAAAAATCTGCAGCTGAGGCGCATCGATTGTTTGTAGAAGCATATGGCGAGGCTGCCTTAAGTGAGAGAAGTTGCCATGAGTGGTTTCAAAAGTTTAAGAAGGTCGAATTTGACATCTAAGACAAAGAACTTAGCGGAAGGCCGAAAGTGTGCAAAGACGCATAATTGAAAGCATTATCGGACAGAGATTCGTGCCAAATGCTAGAAGAACTTGCACATACATTAGGAGTGACTCAACAAGTAATTTCACATCGGTAGAAATCATTGGGAATGATTCAAAAACAAGGAAATTGGGTTCCATATGAACTGACGCCGAGAAACGTTGAACGCCGATTTTTCACAAAACCGGTCAAAACCTATTTGGAAACACTCAATTGGGAAGTTTTACCACCAGACATTGCTACTTCTGATGTCCAATTGTTTCGATCGATGGCGCATGGCCTGTCTAAGCAGCACTTCACATCACATGAAGATACCAAAAATTGGGTCGATTTGTGGATAGCCTCAAAAGATGAAGCATTCTTCCGAAGCGGTATCCGTATGCTGCCAGAAAGATGGAAAAATGTAGTGGCAAGCGATGGACAATACTTCGATAAAACCTAAGGTTGCGTTCTTTCACAATAAATGCCCAATTTTTTTTATTAAAAACGGCGGAAACTTATTTGTACATCTTACAAAAAGGTGCATCCCCTAAAGGCCTGGGTTGACCCTCCATCGTGAAAAGAAGAAGAGGGAATTTTATGGGCTGGGCAGGGGTCGAAGGTATCTACTTTTCACATTTTTTCTACAACTTACGATCGTAATTTTAAGTAGCAGTTTTACTTGGACGATGCTGCATCTCTTTTTCTTTCAAACGGTATTAATATGTCATATGCGATAAAAAATGGATTTAGCAGATTTACACTCTAAGGCGACGAACTCATTGATTTATCTTTATACAAAACAAAATCTTTTCAAGTGAATAATAATACTACCTTGATCAAAAAGTTTCAGGAATTTATTCAGAAAATCAAAAATACAAATTTATTCATCAAAATCTATATTGTCCCAATGAAAATACTCCTCTCGACTGCAGCGCACTCATGCCAGCGCTTGATCCAATCCTGGAAACATTTTTTATACTCGGTTTTCTGTATGGACTATCAGAGCCGTTTGCGATTTTTACGATTTTAAAAATGAAATCGTCTTTGCATCAACGAGTTTGTATTAAATTTTGAGTTAAAAACAGTGCGAAAATATTGAAGAAGTGTTACTCTATCGGAAACAAACTTTTATGTGTGGCCCAAGTTTTCGTGAGTCTGTCGAGAATGACGAACTCAGTCCACATCAAAACTTCGATAAAATCAAAGAAATGATGGGCGAAAACTGTAAATTGACCATTGGAGAGATGGCAGCGAACTTAAACATCGCTTATGAATCCGATCAAGACATTTTGTTTAATGATTTGGCTTTGAGACGCCAAAAAAGACCGGATTGTGACAATCACGTAACGCCTGGTCTGACAATGGTATCGTTATCAGCAACTTGTTGACCAGTGAGTCTGTCGAAAATGACGAAAGCAGTCCACATCAAAACTTCGATAAAATCAAAGAAATGAATCCGTTCAAGACATTTTCTTTAATGATTTGGCTTTGAGACGCCAAAAAAGACCGGATTGTGACAATCACGTAACGCGCCATTGTTATTCGAAACTTTTTGACCAAGAACGGAACGAATAGCATCCAAAAGCCACCGAATTCGACTGATTTGGCTCCCTGCGACTTCTTCCTGTTCAGTCGACTCAAAAAATTGCTCCCGGGTACGCGTTTTAGCAGCCAAGTGGAGATATTACAAAAATCGAAGACGGCTCTGATGGCCAAACCAAAAACCCAATATAAAAAATGTTTTGAGGATTGTATCAAGCGCTGGCATGAGTGCGATGCAGTCGATGAGAGTACTTTGAAGAAGACAATATCGATTTCGATTAATAAATTTGTATTTTTGATTTTCTGAATAAATTCCTGAAACTTTGGGTATATCCCAAAATATTTAGTTTTCTGTTAATAAATGAAACGTGTATGTATTAACTGTAATGTCTCGAATATAAATTTGTAAATAATTTTTAATTTAGATGAATCCAAAGAACTATATGACAAATAAAGTAAAAATCTCACCTGTTTTGTGTAGCCCAGTTGCCGAGATCCATGGGGTCTTGATTTAAATTATTCAACTGGCCACCGAACAAACTATATCCTATATCCTCATTTTGCAACAAATCCTTTAAAGGTCAAAATTGGAATATTAATAATAATAAAATAAAGATGAAATATTTTAGGAAAATAAGATAATCTTACATGTGTGTATATTGAAGAAAAGGATTCATTTTCTTCATCCTGTTCTTGTTTAAAATTGAATATATCATTTCCAAAATTAAAGTCCATCAATTCTGAAAGATTCATTATAATACCTACATAATTGAAGATGATTTTTCGAAAAAAATATTAATATTTTGAGGAACAAATCAGAATGTGTCTTTTGCTTAATATAAATAATATATATATTACAAATTTTTATATATATAAATAAATATAAATCTTTTATAAAAAACAATCTTAAAACTTTTATTTGAAATTCAAACGTTTCGGAAGAATTACTTCCTTTATCAATAGAATTTTAAGAAATTTGGAAAAATAGTTTCGCGACAATACTAGCAAAAAAATTAATGCTTGAGTATATAGAACAGACAATAAGGATTCATAATTCATAAGTCCAAAACTTTTTGCTGTTTATGTACCGATTCTACCAATCCCGTGCTCGTTTGACAAATCTGGCAACATTGTAAGAGCTTGAATATATTTTATCATAGAAATTTCAGATAAAGTACATTATAAAGGGAGATTTATAAAACAAAAAGTCTTAATAAGCGATTGAAAGCTGTTGCGACAATAGCTGAAGCGAAAAAACGTCTAAAAAATTACTAAAGTTAACCCACTTTTTAGGTTAAATAAATGCTTTGTTGCCAGATTGTTTTTAGTGTAAATATTTTTTTATAATTTTTCATTATTATCTTAGAAACTGTGTTGTAACTATGAATCAAAATTGTCTTAAAATATGTATTGGTTATTGTTTAATGTTGGTTTAGTTTTTTATAAAAATGGTAAGAAGGTTTTCTTAATTATAATTAAATATGTATGTAAATTTTCGATTATTCCGTATAGTGCAATGTATAAGAGTCTGAAAAACTTTATCTTTGGAATTTAATATCTCAGGAACTATATTGTTCATAAATTTCGTTTTGCCACCAATCGATGCAGAAGTATTTAAATAATAATTTGTCTAAATTTCAAAAAAATCCTAAGAAAACACATTTGGTGGAACAACTACCTTAAGATAAGGATATAAAGCAACTAAAAACAAATAAATATTTTGAAAATAGACACTGATACATGATGATATTGTAATTTCATCTCCAAGAAAATCCTATTCATTGTCTATTGTGAAAATATTTATTTGATTTTAATTGCTTTTTATATTCTTTCTCCGAAAACTTTTGACATTTGATAAATGTTTCTTCTGATTGTATTTAAAGTATTGTATTAATGTATATATATGTAATTTTTTAGTTATTTGAAAATATAGCAAACAAATCATTGTGATTTTCAGTTTATTATAAATATTTCACAGGATTATTTAATAGAAATTTAGTACGAATTTTTTTTTTTTTTTTTTATAATGATATTGATACAAGAAGAAGTTGCACCAAGAAGGTACAACCTCTGAAGTCCGTGGTGGACCCTTGTAACGTGAAGATAAGGGGAGTTTTAGGGATTTGGTAGAGGTCGAAGGTATCTGTGGATGCTGGTCTTGAAAGTGAATTAGTAAGAAATCACTTGACAATCAATTCAGACGACTAATTAAATTAAATTTTTATGGTGAATTTTTTTTATTAAACTGAAGGTAAAGTTAGACAAGTGGTATTGGTATGATAGTGTAAATCGAAGAATAATAAAATAGTAGAGAAATTTTTTTGTATATTAAGCAGAAGACACATTCAATTTGTTTATTATAAATTAAAAACTTTAACTATTTAAGGCAATTTATTTATTTGAAAATTAATCATTATTAAAACAAAACGAATATTGTATCTTGGGCTAGGTATATTTTTATTTTTAAGATTATTGTTTTGAAGGTCTTGGGTTCATTTTCTGTCAGAGGATTTTTTATAGAATTTTACTCAGAAATAAATTTTACTTTTATTAAAAGTAAATCACTTAATAATCAATTGAAAGTAAAATTTATTAAAAATAATCATAAATGATTTTAGAATTATGGTAATGGAGTATGAATAATTAATGAATAATCAAATTATAAAACAAATAACAAAAATAAAAATATTCCATGCCGAAATATTATATATATTTAAGAAAAATAGAGAAAGACAAGAGGCATGAAACTACTATTAATCGGATAATACAAAATTAGTAAACAAAGAAAATGAATATAAATATTTTTATATTAAGCAAAGAACACAATCATTTCTTATGAATTAAAAACCTACGGATTTTACGAATTTTCATTTTTTTTTTCATTTTGAAATTAATCACAAAGGCTCACGTGGCATTGGAGTCCATATGTGTAAATGGAACCGATTTCTATTTATAGGAAATCTTTTATTATCTTTTTAAAAACAGATTTTAAATTGTTTCAATATATACATCTTAAATAATTTCTCTTTGTAATTTCTTTATCAAAGAATATTTAAAACTAAAAAAATGTCAGTGGCCGGCCACATGTGCTTTTTCTAACCTGTATTTGTAATTTTTGTTGTTATTATAGGATTAACATAACCATAATAAATTTAAAAATATTAATTTTGAATTTATCGATAAAATTTTCTATTTGTGTTTAGGTAAATAGACATGTTTTCGGATATATAAATAAATATCGAAAACGTGAATGCAATGCGGTCCTCCATTCGATACACATGATCCTTGGGTTTAACACTTGGCTTTTTCAAATAACTTAGTTGTATTCTTTGATTAAAAAAAAAAGCTTGTTAAAACTTACTTTAATAAAACAACG
Source organism: Forficula auricularia (assembly GCA_024734495.1). Classification (NCBI taxonomy): domain Eukaryota; kingdom Metazoa; phylum Arthropoda; class Insecta; order Dermaptera; family Forficulidae; genus Forficula; species Forficula auricularia. Next base: position 904,158 of record JALMQS010000152.1, on the reverse strand, counting down.
AATTATACATGTCACATTTAAATCGAATTAACGATTGAATTTCACTATTGGATGGACTAAGCCAATGGAGCACAACAGCAACACTCGAAACACGTTGTCTAGCTTGAGTAAGGTAGAGGGCGGGCGGGGTTTCGGTCGCGCACACTGACATTCACCTTGCTCTTTTCTTTACATCTGCCCTTTTGGGTTTAAAGCCTGAAAATTCTAGACGCCAGGTCGGAGGGGGGGCCAAACATCCCATTCTTTATCTCCTCTTTGTTCTTTTGTTTTGCAAAATTTTGGGAAAATTCCATAAAAACACAGTAATGTCAGCTACACAAATCCGAAACCTCTGTCATTCAAAAATTATAAAATAAACCAAAAATCACGAAAATTTTATTAATATAATTCAAGCTATATATCTAAAAATCAATACCACTTCGCTTTCATTTATTGTGAAAATATTTTAAAACATAATTCAAGCTTAAGTACTATTTTATTATCTAACATTAAATTAAATTTATATTTAATATCTTTTATACATATAAAACAACCTTTTATAATGCTTATTCAAAATCCAAAAGTTTCGCGAGAATTTCTTAATATCATATAAACAATGGAATTTAAAAAAAAATTATCAATGAATATAGAGAAAATATTTTAAAACATAATTCAAACTTAAGTACTATTTTATTTATCTAACATTAAAATTAAATTAATAAGTATATTTTATATAAAACAACCTTTTATAACGTTTATTCAAAATCCAAACGTTTCGGGAGAATTTTTTCCTTTATCAATGGAATATTAAAAAATAAGAAATGAATATAGAACAACTTTTTTTATATTTTCTTTTTTAAAATTTCATTGAGAAAGGGAGGGAATTTTCTTGAAACTTCTGGATTTTAAAAGCGACTCTTTTCATTCTTAAGGTATCGTGGGTTCTGAATTCAGACACACAGAAATATAAGGACAGGCAGAAACAAAATCATGGTTGAATATTATTTTTTCCCACGTTTCAGACATTTTTAAACATAATAAGAAAAAAATTGAAAATGTTTGCGTGAATTCAATACTAGCTCGCCCAGCAATCTAGACTGCTGCGGGCATAGCGGGTAATGAAGCCCATTATATAATATAGTTTAATCGATTTTTAGTTTAGTTTCCGAGAAATGATTCAGTGATAATCAGCCAAAGCAGCCTGGATGTTAAGAGAAGAAAGGAAATTAAGAACCGGTACTTTCATCAAGCTCAGCTCGCTAGGCTTCTCGACTTTTGAATTCACTCAGAAATGTCCATTTTTATTTCTGTTTTACCGTGATGAGAAATGTTTGAAACAGGGTGAAAAATCGTTTTCAAGTATATAATAATAGATTCCAAACTCTCAATACAGAAGGTCGTAGAAAGTTTTTTATTCATGGTACTCTCCTCGGTACGCACAGCAGGTAGGCGAGCCAAGTATTACAAACAAAGATTTTCCATTTTTTTGTTCATTTGAAAACTGTCTGAAACTTGGAGAAAAATAATTTTCGCCCTTGATTTTTTTCTGTCTATGTGTTTGGATGTGTGTCTGGTAGATTCTGATACCCACAATAACTTGAGAAGGAAAGTCGTCGTTCGTGTGTAAAAATGTTTGTATTTCCAATCCGGAGAACTGATTAGATTTTGGGCTTTTTAGCTTTAGAACTAATGGTTTCTTAAATGATTGTATTGATATTTTAAGACAATATATAAAATAAGTTTTCATTTTTTTATTATTTAATAAATGTACGGGTGAGCGATTCTATTATTAGAATCTGATCGAGAAAAATGACTAATAAGGACTAGAATGATCTCATCTCTTTCTTTAGAGCTAAGGCATTGCAAAGAGCCACCAAATAAAGGAAAAGAAAAAAAGAGTTAGTTTCTCGAGTCCAGCATTTGGCAAATTCAAAAAAAATTTGAGGCACGACCTCAAACATAAAAGTGTTGATGAAAAACAACAAGAAATTCACCAACCCCATAGAGTGGTATTTACCGTTAGATCCGTCCTTTACAATCACTTTGTTTAAATTGCATGTTTATCTAAGGAAGCTAGTTTCACCATATATGGGTTTTCTTAGAATTTTTTTTGAAATTTAGACAGATTATTATTTAAATACTTCTGCATCGATTGGTGGCAAAACGAAATTTATTAACAATATATATATAATAAGTAATATAGTTCCGGAGATTTTAAATTCCAAAGGTAGACTCTTATACATTGACCTATACGAGATATCGGAATGTTTACATACATATTTAATTATAATTAAGTAACTCTTCTTTTACGATTGTTATAAAAAACTAAACCAACATTAAAGAATAACTAATACATTTTTAAGAAAATTTTAATTCATATAGTTACAACACAGTTTCTGAGATAAAAATGTATAAATAATGAATTTTTTTTTGGCTTTTCGGCCTTTCTAGCCATAAGCCATTTTACGATACTATATATTTTTTAAATTTTGTCTCTACCCCGGGGTCAGATGTTAGCCGAATGCCTCGAGTCGGATTCGAACCCGGGTCCACTTGGTTAGAAGGAGATGAAAAATTTACACTAAAAACAAGAGGGCAACAAAGCATTTATTTAACCTAAAAAGTGGGTTAACTTTAGTAATTTTTTTACGTTTTTTCGCTTCAGCCATTGTCGCAACAGCTTTTAATCGTTTATTAAGAACTTTTTGTTTAATAAATCGATCTTTGTAATGTATTTTATCTGTCATTTCTATGATAAAAATATTGAAGCTCGGACAATGTTGCCAGATTTGTCAAACGAGCATGGGATTGGCTAGTAGTGATACCTAAACAGTAAAAAGTTTTGGGCTTATAAATTATGAATCCTTATTGTCTCTTCTATATACTCCGCATTAACTTTTTGCTAGTATTGTCGCAGAAACAAATAATAATAATGTGTTTCATCTTTTTAGATCAAATCATTCGCTGACAACAAATTGTCAAGTTTTTACTTTTTTCTCTAATGTATATGATCATTTTAATTTGTTTAAATCCCAAACTTCATCTCTGTTAAGCGTATTGAATTTATTTTTTGACTTTTTTTTATTTTAATCTTATTTTATTTAGAGAATGTCAATGTTTCCCGCCTCTGGGCAACCTGGTCAGCTGATGTGGCAACCTGCTCTAAAGCCGCGTTGCCAGATGAACTTCTCAGTTTCCTTTGTTATTATTTTTCTAATTGATACTGACAAATTATTTATTAGAAATCTATATAACAATGAATTCTTAGGCGGCTACGAATCCATATTATTACAACTATTTTGATTATTTATGTCCATCGATTAAATTAATAAGTTGTTGTAGGGAAATAAGGACAATAGCATTTTTTATTTTCTGCCAACGTTTCGTCAACTTTGTTGACTTCCTCAAGGCTCAAACTATTTAACTTCTTTGCATATTTGTCATTCTATTAATATTCATTCTTAGCAAACACATAAGGCCAGTCATCACATAGATTGAAAATATTTTCTTATTTAATTCTTAAAATATATTTCTTATGTGTTTCTAAGAATAAATATTAATAAAATGACAAATATGCAAAGAAGTTAACTTTTTTGAGCCCTGAAGAAGTCAACAAAGATGACGAAACGTTGGCTAAAATATAAAAATTATTTTCATAAGCTATTGTCCTTATTTCCCTACAACTTATTAATTAATATTATTTTTAAAACGGGAATAGGACAATAAATAAAAAACAGAGTTTTTATTAAATGGGCCAGACGTTTCACGATTTATTTCAACTTCCTCAGTGGCCCATTTTATTTTATCACTCTTTGTCAAAAGTCAAGAAAAAAAAAGATTAAAGATGTTTCGTCGCATAGTGGAATTGTCTTTTGAAAAAGAGTGATAAAATGGGCCACTGATCAGGAAGTTGAAATAAATCAATCATGTTTCCTGTATTTGATTCGATCGCGAATCGAATGCAGGCGGTGATTTTTGTCAAATATTAAGTGAAAATAATATCCGAATTTATATATTTCTAACTTGAAATAATGAAGTTAAATAATTTTATAATTTTCTCATTAATATATCAAAGAATAATTAACACATTAATGAGAATTGTTTTTGATCGCGCTTTTAAACAAGATATATATATATATCGCGAGACTACTGCTGATTTAGGCTATTGGAGTCTGCTGAATCATATAAGTCTGGACCAAGAGAATGAAAAAGATGTGATCCATTTAGCTATGACCCAGCACATTTCGCGATTATCCCGCATGACGCTTTTTATATCAAACACTGATATGGATCACCAAATGAATTTGTAATCTATATATTCAATCTCCTAGTCCAGTGCGCTCGATCCGTTAACACGTGTTAGGTGTTTGCCATCAATTAATCATAAGTTTCCTGTAATTGATTCGATCGCGAATTGATATATTAATGAGAAATTTATAAAATTATTTAACTTCATTATTTCAAGTTAGAAATATATAAATTCGGATATTATTTTCCCTTAATATTCGCGATCGAATCAAATACATGAAACTTATGATTAATTGATGGCAAACACCTAAGACACGTGTGTTAACAGATCGAGAGCACTGGACTAGGGATTGAATATATAACATCTCAGATTACAAATCCATTTGGTGATCCATATCAGTGTTTGATATAAAAAGCATCACGCGAGCTAATCGCGAAATGATGCTGGATCATAGCTATAAATGGATCACATCTTTTTCATTCTCTCTTGGTCCAGACTTAAAAGATTCAGCAGACTCCAATAGCCTAAATCAGCAGTTGTCTCGCGATATATACCTATATATCTTGTTTAAAAGCGCAATGAAAAACAATTCTCGTTAATATGTTAATTATTCTTTGATATATTAATGAGAAAATTATAAAATTATCGAAAAAAATCGACAAACGTCTGGCCCATTTAATAAAAACTCTGTTTTTTATTTATTGTCCAATTTCATGCCATTCCTGTTTTAATTAATACTTATTATGGATGCTAGTGATATACCATTATTTTTTTAATTATACTATTATTTAAAAATCAATCGTTTATTGCAGAATTTTATAAGAAATTTCCAAGTTTTTCATTAAAATCAATACGATATGTTATTTATTGAAAAAAGCAATCCAAATAAATATATTCATTATCTCTTAAGTATTTGGAGGATTAATAGAAATCCAATAATTCTTTTAAATATCACAAAACCCTTAAAAAATATTTTCATCCAAATAATAAAGATACCGAAAAATTCACTTAGCATATTATGCATGTATACATATATATATATCTCTAGTTTAGCAATACTTTTAATATCTGATTTTATCGCCTCATTAGTTTTTTATTTATTTATTTTTTATATACCAGCCCCTCTTATATAAAAAATTTACCGAGTATGTTTATGTAACTAATGAGTTTTGGAAAAGTTTTCACTTTTTTTTAAATTTATTTTCGATTTAATACAGAAAGGTCTATATCTCTGTATTCTTTTAAATAAGAGAGCATAAAAAGAATCTAAAAATAAACCAATTATTGGAATTAATTATAATTTTGCAGGTAGACTAGAGGGGAATCGGGCGAACAGAAAGCGGGGGAGGGAGGGTATGATTGTTACGTCAGGAGCGAGTGAGTGAGAGGGAGAATGATGAACAATAAACTGTATAGCCGGGTTTTTTTCTCAAAGCCTTTTCCCGTGTATTGTAAAATTTAAATTAAAAAATAAAACTATATTATGTAAAAAAAAAAAAAACTATGGGCCTTTTCTATTTTCATTTGTATTAAATTTAAGATGCTATACTTCTTTTGGATTGTTAGAAGTAACCTTGTAATAAATTGTACTAGATGCAAGGCCCGCCTTCGGCGGCCATCTTGCCAGCCGGGGGCACGCCCCCTGGACCTCCAGCCCACGAACCCCACCCCACCCCACCACCCCAACCCACGAACCCCACCCCCACATCATGCTCAACCCCCGGCCCCACACCATCACCCAAATACTCCATCCGTAACCCACGAACTCCACCCCCGCACCATGCACCCGTGTCCAACCCCCGGCCCCACACCACCCACCTCGAACCCCATCCACCCCGGACCCCACCCCGTGCCCTCCAATCCTGCGCACCACACCCCCGCCTAGCCCCCTGGATCCCACCTCCGATACGCCCCTTGGACTCCACCCCGCACCACCCCCTGCACCCCCACCCTACTCCGCCTCACTCTCCCTCACCCCACTCCCATTCCAACCCGCGTACTCCATACCCTAACCCATCCCCACTCCATTCGATCCTCGCATTCACCCTCCGCACACAGTTTTTGCATTTCTAGCCTTCTAGTGACCCACAGATTATGTATACAAAATTTGGTTGAGTTTGGTCCAAGAGAAAGAGTTTTCATTTTTTGACCCCCCCCCCCATTTTGGATGGTTAGTTTTTGTACTTCTAGCTCTCTAGAGGCCCAGAGATTTTGTATACAAAATTTGGTTGAGTTTGCTCCAAGGACAAGAATTTACATTTTTTCACCCTCCTCCCCTTTTTGGGTGGTTTTTGAGGAATTTTTTTAAACAAAAGTTGTCAGAAATCACATCCCCTACAACTTTGTTTATTATAAAATTTGCCATAGGGTTAATAGTTTAGGAGTTATTTGATAATTTTCATTTGTGCGTCCCCCAAACCCCCTTCTGGGGTCAAAATATCAAAACGTTATATAGCTAAAAACGTAAGTTACAAGACATCTGATGTAAATATGAAATTTCATAATAATCCCTTAAGCCGTTTTTACATGAATCGTGAGCAACTTTTCGGAAAACACTGAAACAGACAGACAGACAGGAATTTTGTTGAGGGTGTTTTCGTTCATAACTTGGCTTGAAACGTGTGCAACCAAAATTTGGCGTGATTTGGAGCAATGTACAGACAAAACCTTAATTATATATATTATATTGTATATATTTTTTTTTCTGGCTAATAAAACCTCCTCTTAAAACTAAAAAAATTAAAGGGAGAATGATGTATTGTAAACAATTTAAAAAGTTCTGGCATGGCAAGTACACGCTTTAGAAGGGCCTTGGAAAATAAATGGAGAGAGATTAAAAAATTGTGTGAGCGTCCAGACCAGGGGTCGGGGAATCGGGTCAAATAACTCCAAGCGAAAAAATTAAAATTTTGGGGGTGTAGAGGGCTTATATGTGTGTCTATACAAACAAATTAAATTAAATTATAAAGAGAAAACAATGAGGTTGTCTTCTTGATTCAATTTGATTTTTTTATTTGTTAGAGACAAATATTCATCATTCTTTTATCTAGAAATATTTTATCTGTTATTTCTAATGAGTTCAAATACCCAAAATTGGATGAAGATAAATTCGTTTTGTTGAAATTTTTTGTTTGTGTAATGACCATGCTTACCATTAGAACAAAATAATGAATTTACCTTCATCCAATCGGGTATTTGAACCCATTAGAAATAACAGATAAAATATTTCCAATTAAAAGATTACTTAAATTGAAAGTTTTTGTGGCGAGGGTAGCAGAATTTTTAGATATTAAAAGGAGTCAATAAAAGATGACTGATAATGAAAGACAAACCTTCCACCTTCGAAACTATATAGTCTCAAACAAATAAATTATACCTATCTATAATATATACATATTTATATTTGGTATATATATATTATATATAGTTTATTTGCTTCAAGCAGAGAACAACCTCATTCATTTCTCTTTATGATTTTTTTTTACTTTTTCATCGACTTTACAATTCGTTTTTAGAACTTTATATTCTTTAAATTATGTTCTTATTTGTATATAATTATTAAGAAATTGAAATGTAATGTAGGTATATATGTTTAATCGGAAATCCTTTGACACCATATGTATTTTGAACAGGTTTTGAACATGCCAAGGTATCCTGCTGAACATGCCTTATTATCAAATTTGGTGTCTACTATTTTATTTTTAGTACTCTCGGATTAAATTAATCAATTAATTAATATAGAGAAAACTTCAATTGAATTATTTAGATAAGTTTCGGTTAAATTTATTTATTTTAATTAAAAAAAACAAACAAATGAGTTAGTTGAATCTTGAATAAATCAAGTATCTTTTCAAACTACTGGAGTTCAAGCACGGCGGAACGATCTTAGGCCAGGGGATCAATTAAAACTTGGAAAGTGATGTAGGCCTACCGGGGAGTCTGGGGGCCCTCCACCAGAAAATTTTGAAGCAAATTAGTATAATTTAACCCATTTTTAAGCAGTTTCTATAGCTGTTTTTAATTTTTATTTGTAGTTATAAATTTATTTAACTTTATTATTTTAAGTTAGAAATATATAAGTTCAGATATTATTTTCACTTAATATTTGACAAAAATAACCTCTGTATTCGATTGGCGATTGAATCAAATATATATATATATATTAGGAAACATATACGATTATAATGTTTGAGTTTAGGTTCAAAATATAATAAAATAAAGTTGTTTTTGGGTAAAGTAATGGTAAAATTTCTTTCTTTAGGAGGTCCGCTGACCCCCTTGACCCCGTAGACAAATTCCCAGGGTCAGCTGACCCTCTTGACCCCGCGCAGACAAATTTCCAGGGGGGTCAGCTGAGCCCCCTGACACCACAGCTGCACCGTCCCTGCTGGAGATGAGCCACTATAATTATTTTTAAAAGAAAATTAGAAGAAATAAATTTATATTATTGAATAAATTTAATTTCATGTCAGAATAAGGGACTCACCCACTCGGACTTTAAATCCAAGTGCCAAACTTTCGATCCTAAACTTTTGACATATGTTTTAACTAGCTGCAAGGCCCGCCTTCGGCGGCCCTCCTGCTAGCTAGGGGGCACTCCCCCTGGACCCCCCAACACTCCATTCCGCACCCTAACCCACTAACCCCACCAAACTCCTCCGCTCCCCGCCCCACCCCACCCACCCCGTGCCCTCCAACCCTGCGCACTACATCTCCGCCTAGCCCCCTGGACTCCACCCCCTGCACCCCCACCCTACTCCGCCTCACTCCTCACCCCATCTCCATTCCACCCCCGCACCCACCCTCCGCACCCAGTTTTTACATTTCTAGCCTTCTATACTGACCCACAGATTATGTATAAAAATTTGGTTGAGTTTGGCCCAAGAGAAAGAATTTTCATTTTTTGACCCTCCCCCCATTTTGAGTGGTTAGTTTTTTCATTTCTAGCTCTCTAGAGGCCCAGAGATTATGTATACAAAATTTGGTTGAGTTTGCTCCAAGGGAAAGAATTTACATTTTTTCACCCTCCCCCCTTTTTGAGTGTTTTTTGGGAAATTTTTTTAAACAACAGTTTCAGAAATCACATCCCCTACAACTTTGTTTGTCATAAAATTTGCCGTAGGGTTAATAGTTTAGGAGTTATTTGATAATTTTCATTCGTGCGCCCCCCGAACCCCCTTCTGGGGTCAAAATATCAAAACGTTATATAGCTAAAAACGTAAGTTACAAGACATCTGATGTAAATTTGAAATTTCATAATAATCCCTTCAGCCGTTTTTACGTGAATCGTGAGCAACTTTTCGGAAACAGACATACATACAGACAGACACGAATTTTGTTGAGGGTGTTTTCGTTCATAACTTTGCTTGAAATGTGTACAACCAAAATTTGGCGTGATTTGGAGCAATGTACAGACAAAACCTTAATTTTTATTATATAAATTTATGATATTTTTTATTTTTATTTATTATATTCTTTTTATTTTATTTCTTTATTTGTATTTAAATTAATTAAATTTTCAATTTGCATTTAGAGCTGTATTGAAATGAGCTTCTTTTAATTTCCAGTAGAGGGCTCTGATTCGAATTCTGACGGACATTTTAATACTTGTCCGAATAATAATAATAATACTAATCAATTAAAAACTTTGCTGTATCATTCTATCTTTTATTTTAATTATTCAATAATGACTAGCGTCCAAGTACCATTAGAAGACAAAGCAATATGGGAGGATTCCGAGGTAATAAAAAAAGCTTATATTTTATTATTTTTCTAAATAAACAAACATAATTAAATCCATTTTCTGTTTTAACCTATTAAAATGATGAAAACAGGAGTCTTTAGGAGAAGAAGTTCTTCGAATGAGTACAGATGAAATTGTGAGCCGAACCCGACTTCTTGATAATGAAATTAAAATTATGAAAAGTGACGTGATGAGAATAAGCCACGAACTTCAAGCACAAAACGAAAAAATCAAGGAAAATACTGAGAAGATCAAAGTGAATAAAACCTTGCCTTATTTGGTTTCAAATGTGATTGAGGTACGGATTTTCAGCTTATAATATCTCTTAATATCTTTTTTTTTATTATTTTAGCTTCTCTTTGTTTTCATTCATGATATAGAGGGTTGATTATCCGTCTATATTCACTAGCGTTGATTAATTTTTACCATTTAGCATAACAGATTGTCAGCTTATATATAATATCTCCCCTTAATATATTTTTTATTTTAGCTTTTCCACTTCTCATTTTGGTTTTCTAAGTCATTGTTTTCATTTAAGAGATGATTATCTTTCTCTATTCATTAATTTTTACCATTTATGTTAGCATAACCTTTGTTATATTGCTATTTATTGACTGAATGTTTAATTTGAGTGGTTTCTTTGTGTTATTAATAGCAGGTGTTGAAATGATGAAGAAAATAATGCATGAATTATTTTACTCACGCAATTCGCTAGAGGCTATACGACCAGATATTTTTTGGTCAATTTAAACTAAAAAATGTTCTATTTTTTTTTCTTATTCGTCTTTAGAAACGCCTGAAACGGAGCTAATATATATATACCTATATTTTTTTACATAGATTTCGAAGAAATATACCTCACTCATGTTGAGGCTTCCGGAAAATTTCATCATAGTTTTCCGATCATGTCCCCTAGACCCCAAATCCACCCTCTATTCAAATGTTTTTCGGCGGTCGCCTCCGCTGGAGGAGATACGCCCCCCTGGACACCCACCCCGCACCCCAACCCAATTCCACCCCACATCCACCCCGGGCTCCCTCCACCCCACCCCTGCATTCCACCCCCGAACTCACACCTCCGCACTCCAACCCCATTCCACCTCCGCACTCACCCCGGGCCCACTGCACCCCACCCCTGCATTCTACCCCCAAACCCCGCACCCCAACTTTATTCCATCCTGCACCCCACTACGCACCCTTCCCCTCATTCCAGCCCGGGCCCCCTGCACCCCACCCCTGCATTCCACCCCCGATCTCACACCCTCGCACTCCAACCTCATTCCACCACCGCACTCACCCCAGACCCCCTGCACCCCACCCCTACATTCCACCCCCGCACTTCACCATTACCCAGTTTTTGCATTTCTAGCTTCCTAGAGGTCCACAGATTATGTATACAAAATTTGGTTGAGTTTGCTCCAAGGGCAAGAAAGTTACGAAGCCTTTTGTGTTTTAGACCACAAAATCAAAAATCCCCCATTTTTCAGTTCAGAGGTCAAATTTTAAATAAATAAAAAAACCTTCCCGAGATTTAGTATTCATAAACCTATGTACCAAATTTGAATGCTAAAACTTAAAAACTCGAGGAGATAGAGCACTTTAAAAATTTCTAAAATTTACCCCAAAATGACTATATCTCCGTTTCAGGGACAAATAGAGCAAAATACTCAAATATGTTTTTTGTATTACAATGCTTCTCCTTTCTAAACTAAACCCATATCGATATCTTTTCTAGTTTTAGAGATCTTGAAAAACTTTGAAAACACATTTTTTGGGCCCTTTCACTCCATTAGGGTTCGAATTTCAAAAAAAATCCCTTAGCACACCCATAAATCGTTGAAGAATATACACTCCAAATTGTCGAGGTCACGCTGTTTATGGAAAGGTTAAAGGTCTTATACCAGAATTGTTTTTTGACAAAAAGTGATAAAATGAGCCACTAAGGAAGTCAACATAAATTGACGAAACGTCTGGCCCATTTAATAAAAAACTGTATTTTTAATTTTATCCGATTTCCTACTATTCCTGTTATAAATTTACTAAGGACACGAATGATGTAACTCACAAATTTATTTGAATTTTTAAATCATATATTTTCCAATTATAATTCGTAAAATTTTAAACAATCATTAAAAAAAAATATTAATATCACAAAAATACACAGATTCATCATTCATTCGCAATTTTATATTATATTATATAAATGTTTAAAGAATTTTTAATAGATGTGATTTTATTATATTTAGCAAGGGGTCAAAAAAGAGCCGTCCATCTTTTTTTTGATGGCTTTAAGCAAAACCTTTTTAAATAAATGAAATACCAAAAGCTGCACGACTCTTTATTGAACTCTTGTTAAATATACTATATAAATGAATGAATGCGATCGAATCACCCCCCCCCCTTTCATCTTTTGCTTCTTCAAGTATGTCTTTTTTATACCGTAATTACTAATTAGGTCTTTTGTCTTCTGGTTTATCTCTCCTTTTAGATCATTCCACCAATTTAACATGTCCTTCGATTTTATGATTGTCTTATACATTTAATAAATATAGTGAAAGACTGGAACTGAATTGACGAATCGATTTATTGCCCTTACTGCAAATAGATATATTTTTTATCTATTTGTAGTAAGGGCAATAGATTGATTCCTCAATTCAGGTGCAGTCTTTCTCTATATTTATTAAATGTACCTACTTATAATTAGTCGTCCACAAATGTACTTTAGTCATATTGATTCCTAAATTTTGTTGACTCTTATTGAAGCACTCTCCAAGAAAAATAATTTTCAACCATGATTTTTTTCTATCTGTCTGGATTCCATTACCCACTCAAGCAGTGTAATAATTCCATTTTGGGCTTTAGAGATACAGAATTTCTGGAAAAATCGAATAAATTTACCGGGTGTTTCAGGAGGAATAGTAAATATTTTGGGAGGTGGTAGTATAGACGAATTGCAATAAAAAATGTCATATAACATTGTCCAATTTTTATTGAGTACAGAGATACAGCTGAGTTCAATGCATTTTCGTTTCGTGTTTGGTACACCGGTTGTTATGGGCATATTTATCGAATGTCAGCAGTAGAGTGTTCATGTTCAAGTTGTCAAGTTGTGCTTTAGTTTACATTGAAGTTTTCATTGTGATTTGTTGGCCAAATCTACTGTACTGTAGCGTGTAAACATCCTCCACGTATTTACACATGCTACATTGTCGATATTGGCTTACATACTAACAGCTGAAACTCTGTAGTCAATATAAATTGGATACATGTTATATGTCATTTTTTATTGCAATTCGTCTATACTACCACCTCCTAAAATATTTACTATTCCTCCTGAAACACCCTATATATGAGTAGCTCTTGAATCGTTGTATCCAATAGCTAAAATTTGCTATAAAAGTTGTATTATATTAATAAATTACATCTTTGTCTCAAAGTTTCAACTTTCTAGATCTAGATCAAAGTGTTCACTGACGAAAAAATAAGAAAACAAAACAGGTTTATAATAAAAGAGTACATAGATTTTCAAATATCATTTTTAAACACCAAATTTCATCAATTTTCTATAGCCTTGTGTTGTGCAACATGTACAAGAACAACCAAGAAAACGAGACTGCAGGGTTTTGAAATGTGCTATAGAAATGAAGTGGTTCTTAATCTTTTTTTGCCCATAGACCCTTTGGTATCTCATGTTTCTTTGTCATTCACTTCTTTTTGTTCTTTTTCTTCAAAAGTAGAATTATTTTTTAGTTAATAATATACTCAAATACACAAAGACTATTTTATTAATTTTTTAAACAAAATACTTAGTACTAGTTTTGTTTGAGTATATAGGATTAATATTTGATTTTTTAAATACATTTTTCGTTACCTCCTTGAAAACTGTATTAGCCCCCCCCCCCCATTTGATTTATCTTTCGTGTGCCTCCTCTAAAAATGCAATGTGAAAACAAACCACTAGAGAAAGAAAATCCCAACCAAAACATTCTATGAAAAAACAGGCTAAATTCGAAAAAGTAGTGAAATCTAGTGTGTAGCCAAGTTAAATTCGCCAAGAATAATTAAGTTTAGAGATTTACTATTTTCTCAACTTAATTATTCTTGGCGAATTTAACTTGGCTACACACTAGATTTCACTACTTTTTCGAACTTGACCTGTTTTTTCACAGAATGTTTTGGTTGGGATTTTTCTTATTTTTCTAAGCTATAAGGAAGTCTGTTGGTCCAAAGGGCTAGAAATTTTATTTTTGACCCCCCTCCCATTTTAGGTGGTTAGTTTTTGCATTTCTAGCACTCTGGGGGCCCACAGAATATGTATACAAAATTTGGTTGAGTTTGGTCCAACGGTTCATTTTTGACTCTCCTCCCATTTTGAAGGGGTTGAAAGATAGAAAGTTTGGATTTTTGGAATTTTTCCTTTATTTGGGTCCCAAATTCTACTAGCAGGCGAAATTCCTTGATGCTGGAATGATTGGAAGTACCCTATAGGTTTTGATGACCTGTCAGTGAGTGAGTGCCAAAATTAGCTATATTCTCAGGTCCATATCTGAGAATCTATTTAAGCTATATTATTGAAATTTGGTACTCTCCTCAAGATGGATTACATAATTGCATGTGTATAATTTCAGCTCTGTATCTCAAATGGGTTCCGAGCTGCAGGGGGGTCGAAATTGGCTCGAAATGGTTTGTGTAAATAGCGTACAGCGTGTACGGTCAAGCTAATGTTCGAACTTGGCCTGCGCACTCTGTGCGCTTTGATTTTGGGAAAGAATAGAGCTCAGATAATAAACCAGACGGGAAGGCACAGGTGATTGCTCAAAGATATTTTGGACAATTAGGAAATAAAAGAGAATAACGAAGACCTAAATTAGAAAATTTTCCCAAATAATGAAGGAAATGGGATGTGGTACTTTTAGAGAATTGGAAAAATGTCTTGGCATAAAGTCAAATGAAGCCACCATACCAGTTTTAGAACTAGAATGATCTTATAAAATATTATTTTCCTTCTTCTTCTTCTTCTTTATTATAGGCTATCGCCTGTTTTTCTACACACACCTCATGTCTGAGTGGAAGAGGACGCCCAGCTTTCTTTCCACCTCTTCGGCAGTCTGCCCCTAGGTCTCTTGGATGCTGGCCTTCCATCCCGGGCTATTTTGATTAGTCCTTCCGCGTTGGCTCTATCCACATGTTCGTTCCAGTATCGACGGCGATCTTTTGTCCATTTGACGATATCTTGTATCTCACACTCTTCTCTGATATCCTTGCTCCTTATTTTGTCCCATAGTGTTAGGCCCAGTATAGACCTCACCGTCTTCATCTCCGATTATCTTAGGAGCTGCTCCGTTCTTGTTGCGCCGGCTCGGGTCTCAACAGCGTAAGTGATGGTTGGTCTTACAGCTGCTTTATAGATCTTCACCTTTGCTCATGAATTTGTTCCTCCAAACAATGTCTTTAAGTCATTTTGATATCCTGGCACCCATAATTGTTTGGTCCTTCACCTCATTATACAGGTTGCGATCGCCTAGTGACATGGCATCCAAGATATTTGAAGTTCATCACCTGTTCAACCATCCTGTTTTTGAATTCAAGTTTGCAGCGAATCGGTTCTTTTGAGACGACAAGGGATTTTGTTTTCTCGACAGTAACTTGCATATTAAATTTTTCTCCTAGGTTGTAGCCTTTCATTCCTCTAATGTGTGATATTAATTCTTCCATGATTAGATTAAAGAGAGCAGGACTTAAAGAATCGGCCTGTCTTACTCTAGTTAATGTTCTTTTAGGTTCGCTGAGACCGTTTTCCGTCATAATTTTAGTTTCGGTGTCGAAATTAATATGCCTAATTAGGGCTATAAGATCTGAGGGGATGTTCATTGTTCTTAGGATAGTTAACACATCATCTAGACGATTATTATTATTTTTCTAATATTATAATATTTTTAGCTTCTAGATGTCGACCCCCAGGATCAAGGTGAAGAAGATGGCGCTGTCGTTGATCTTGACTCACAAAGGAAAGGAAAGTGCGCTGTGATTAAGACTTCAACCCGACAGGTAAAATTCTAAATTGCCAATCAATAAAAATCAAGGTTAAATTATTTATAATTATATTTTATTTTAGACATATTTTTTACCTGTGATTGGCTTAGTAGATGCTGAGAAATTAAAGCCAGGCGATCTTGTTGGAGTCAATAAAGATTCATATCTCATATTAGAAACTTTACCGGCTGAATATGATGCACGTGTTAAAGCTATGGAAGTGGACGAAAGACCAGCAGAACAATACTCTGACATTGGAGGACTTGATAAACAAATTCAAGAGCTTATTTTTTAAATTACTTAAATAATTTCTAGTTAACAAAATATCATATTTATACTAATGTTTAACGAAAATATTATTATATTATATATATATAAATTTTTTTTTTCAAATTCTTTGACATATTTATGAATTCTAAATTCAAATTTTTTAAATCTAGCCCCCTAATAAATAAAGATTTAAAATCTAATGAAAATATATATTTGCAGCTTATTGAAGCCGTTGTCTTACCAATGACACATAAAGAGAGGTTTGAAAATCTTGGAATTCAGCCCCCTAAAGGAGTTCTTCTATATGGTCCTCCAGGTGAATTGTTTGTTCTTTTACTTATTTTGTCCTTTATTAATATTATTTATTTAACACTTCACTGCATGATTTTTTTAATTGGGATGAAAAAAATTGAAATTAGGTCAGTTTTTGTGTTTTATTTAAGGGAAAAATATAAAAAAAAATTAAAACAAGAATTTGAGAAAAATAAACATAATTTATGTATTGTATCATATACCAGGCAGATCATAGAGTCTGGAATAATCCTAGGAAATGAGGCTAGTATGCACTAATGTGAACCAATCATATTTCAGCCATTCATGTTTTCGCATTTATAAGTTACAGCAGTGAGAAGCAACCAACCTCCGTGTTTTTTTTTAAAAATGAAAAAATCTGAGTTTCGTGTTCTGATTAAACACTATTATTTACGCAAGAAAACGAAAACCGAGACCAAAACCAAGCTAGATAAGTATTATCCGGTCTCTGCACCGTCGATGAAGATGATTCAAAAGTGGTTTTTTGACTTTCGTTGCGGCTAAAAAGCTGAACGATCTGTACGCCCAAAAGAGCTCTGACACTAGAAAGCCCCGAAAAAATCCATGATATTATGTTGAACGACCCCAAAGTGAAATTGAGGGAGCTAGCTGAGACCACCCAAATGTCGTATGGCAGTGTGTTCAATATTATATATGATAATTGAAAGTAATGGAAGGCAGCCGGTTTGAAAGGAAAGGAGGAAGGATTCCAATAAATTACACCTTATTTTATGTGTTAATTTTTTCTTTCCTCACTACCTCTGGGCTGCCTTCCATTACTTTCAATTAAAATTTCTACCAGTCCGTCTCTCTCCAGAGAAAATTTCGTTGCAAAAAAATTATATATGATATTTTGGGTATGAAAAAGCTCTGCGCGCGATGTGTGCCGCGTTTGCTCACAGTGGTCCAAAACCAAATTTGTGTTACGACTTTCCAGCAGAATTTGGCAATGTTTAATGCGAAATTCAAAGGAGTTTTTGGGACGATTCGTAATCATGGATGAAACATGGATCCATTTCTACACACCAGAGTCAAAACAATGGATTTCTCTGGGTGAAAGTGCTCCGAAGCGTCCAAAAACTCAGAAATGGACCGGCAAGGTTATGGCCTCCGTATTTTAGGATGCGCGTGGAATAATATTCATCGACTATCTTGAAAAAGGTAAAACCATAACTGGCGCATATTATTCATCATTATTGGATCGTTTGAAAATTGAATTCGCAGAAAAACGGCCGTATTTGAAGAAGAAAAAAATTCTCTATCATGACGACAATGCGGCTGCTCATTCATTGACGCAAGCAAAATTGCACGAAATAGGATTTGAACTAGTTCCTCAGCTAGACCTGGTCCCCAGTGACTTTTACATGTTTCCAAATCTGTAGAGATGGCTCACAGCTAAGCGATTTAAATGAGGAAGTCATAGTTTCACTGAGACCTATTTTGGAGAGCTTCCGAAAGATTACTTTTCGGATGGGATAAAAAAGTTAGAAAAACGTTGGACTCGACTTAAAAGGAATGTATGTTGAAAAATAAATATAAATTTAGCCAAAAAATGTTGTCTTGTTTCACTTATACCACACTTTTTGATCTGCCTGGTATGATACATTGTGTGAATGGTCTTACATTTAATTTACATGGAAAGACAAACAATTATTTTTGTTCAACCTAAATGTACTTCACACTGTATATAAGATAAATGATTACATGTCGGTAACTTGCATTTTTGTCTTACTGTTTTCACTACTGGGATGTGAAAAATACCATCCATATATGTCCCATCGACATGATTTATCAAATATTATACCATTAGAAAAACATACAAAACAACAAAAATACAACTTTTATTAGATCAACGATGTTATATATATATATAAAATACATTCCTGTTTTATAGTTCAATATTTTTTTTATTTTATTAATGTAGCCAAAATGGTTCAAAATGAGGATGCTATGTACACACTCTGTGAAAGGTCGAAGCGTGTATGCAGAATGCAAAACAAATATCTATTTGTAGTTCAGTGACAAGTAGAGGAAATATTTTGAACTAGATATATTCTTTCTTTTGTATTAAATGAGATAAAATGTGTAGAATAGTAAGAAAACACTTGCTTAGTTTACTAAATACCAGATTTGCTTGCTGTATCAGATTTGATACACTATGAAGTGAAGGGTTAATTCTTACACTTTGAAAAAAAAATATTCTTAAATATTATAATTCACTTGTATATTATATTAACCTTCGTGGAATTATTATAAATTTTAATATTTGTTTATTTTTTCAGGAACTGGAAAAACTCTTTTAGCTCGGGCTTGCGCAGCTCAAACCAAGTCTACATTTTTGAAACTAGCCGGCCCTCAATTAGTACAAATGTTTATTGGAGATGGTGCAAAATTGGTACAGAAAATTTTATTTTAATTTATATCGTAATTTAAGACGCACTTTTTTTATAAAAATATAATATTTCATTATTCGTGTCCATGATTAATAATTAAAGGAATCGTAGGGAGTTGGACAAGACTTTAAATTAAATTAAATACAAGTTTTGATTAAATATGCCATACGTTTCGTTGCTGTTTTGCAACTTCTTCAGTGGCTCATTTATTAAACTTATTTGTCAGGATTTTTTACTACGAGAAAAAACATTTCAAACAGTATTCTTTTTTCTATCACAATTCATTCAATTCATCAACTAACATAAAATATAAACCTTTTAAACAAATTAATTGTTTTTTGTCAAAAAACTAAAAGAATCAAATTGAACAAAATTTTTTTTTTTATTATTATTAATATATATTATATATATATTATTATTAATATATTAATAATAATAAAAAAAAATTTGTTCAATTTGATTCTTTTAGTTTTTTGACAAAAAACAATTAATTTGTTTAAAAGGTTTATATTTTATGTTAGTTGATGAATTGAATGAATTGTGATAGAAAAAGAATACTGTTTGAAATGATTTTTCTCGTAGTAAAAAATCCTGACAAATAAGTTTAATAAATGAGCCAGTGAAGAAGTTGCAAAACAGCCACGAAACGTATGGCATATTTAATCAAAACTTGTATTTAATTTAATTTAAAGTCTTGTCCAACTCCCTACGATTCCTTTAAATAAAAATATATTTTTGAATACAGGATTCGAATTAAATTTGAAAGCGTTTTAACGAAAAATGTTTAGAAAAAAGCGTCTAAAATTTGGGAACGTCTTATTATATTTGATGTAATACGACTGTATATATAGTTAGGAAAAATATTTTCTCTTGTGTTATACTCGTTTTCATTTTAACGAAAATTTATATTCTCTCCATAATAATTTTTCTAGGAAAATTGTTCCTTGAGTTTTTTTCCCGTTGCTCTAATCTATATTTGTTGAGGTGTCTTTAATTTTTGTCAGACTTAAACCTGAACTGAATTTCGGGGGTTTTAGCCATGAAGCATTGTATATTGTTTTAGATCGAATTCCAATCACGTTTCAGTCAAAAAAAATTTCGACATAAATTCAAGTAAAACGAAAATTTGAATCTATTATTATCCTTAAATTTAAATCTTTCATATTCAAATAAATAAATAATAACCTTTTAGAGGAGGAATAAAATTCAATTGCTTCTTTCCAGTAATTCTTTATTAATTCAAGTGGTTAATCCAGATATTTCGAATGCACTAATTCCTCAGTGGAAACCACCAGCTCACCAATATGCTGACCCCATCAGCTTGCACAAATTAACCACTTGAATTAAGAAAAAAGTTCTGGAAAGAAGCAATTGAATTTTATTCATTCAAGGAGACAATAAAAGAGTGTGTCTTCTGCTGAAATAATAAATTTTTTAATTTATTTTTCCAGCAAAAGACACACTCTTTTAATTGAAAAGTTTTTATTTTGCCAAGAGTAGCAGAGTGTTGATTCAAAAAATGATATTTCGTTGAATTGATAACCTTCTCCTTTTTTTGAAGTCGGTTAATAAAGAGAACCAAAGAGGTTGTCTTCTGCTTGATGCAAATTAACATACACACATATATATCCAATATATATTATTTATTTGTTTGACTATAGTTTCGAAGGCTTGACCTTCATCATCAGTCTTTTTTAAATTATAAATATTATTTTTCATGGGGTCAGTGTCGCGTGAATATTGAACATTTTGCTCTTACTCAGCCGATAAGCCAGTCAGAATTTTGATATATATGTGTGTATGTTTATTTGCATCAAGCAGAAGACAACCTCTTTGTTTCTCTTTATGAAACACTCTTTTATTGTCTCCTTATAATTAGAGGCCGGATTTTTATGCAGTAAAAACTGCAGTTAAAAAGGTCGAAATATGTAAGTAATATGCAGAATACGTCGAAATATGCAAATATATGCAGTAAAAATTGGCAAAATAAATTTTTTTATGCACTAAAAAATAAAAATTGAAGACAAAAAGACTATATATTTGAAGGAGTGCTATGAAAGAAATAAAATGATAAAGTAAGCTATAGACTCCAAGTGTCCAAATATGTACTTTTATTGAGTAAAAAATTTCACAAAATTCTCATTATATTTAATATATTAAAAAATCTTTAAACTCAAAGAAATAATAGGTGCCCTTAAATAAAAAATAATAAACTAATAATGCAAATATAAAAGATATTAGTTTGCCGATGGTAATAGATTCAAATTTACAAGAAATCATAAGTTGGTGTCATCTATTTAATCCAATGGAATGGAATATTTTTAATTATATGTCAGAGGGGTTGTTTTCACCCCCTCGGGAATCGAACCCGAGTGCCAGTAACAGCAGTCGCATCCTGCAGGTGAGCCAGGTGGCCCAGATTGCTGTTACTGGCACTCGAGTTCGATTCCCGAGGGGTGAAAAACAACCCTCTGACATATAATTAAAAATATTCCATTCCATCGGATTGAATAGTTGACACCAACTTATGATTTCTAATAATGCAAATATTTGTCTGATCTCAAAAATAATTAAAATTTTATTATAATTGTGAATAATTTATGTTTACAAGTATTGTTCTAAATTATCTTCAGGTTATTATGTCTACGGCGAGGGGTGAACCGCGACCTAATATCGTGTACACCTACTTCCACTTCCACTTTCCACTTTCATTTTCAAGAAGAAGAAGACAATAGATGAAGGGGCATTATCTAATGAATTCCAAAATAATTCCACATATTTCCAAAGACGTGCACACCTAATTCCAATCGCGGTTCACCCCTCGGTCTACGGTCACTTAAAATTGATTTATACAATGAAAAGGAGCGCTCCATATCCTCAGATGTAATGGGGGCAAATTTAAAGCAACTTTATATATTTCTTTTTTTTTTATTCTTTCTCTTAAAATTTACTTTCAAAAAATCTGTATTTGGCGCGAAACAGGCTATCATTCAAATATGAAATTTTATGCAATATTACTCAAATATGCAAAAATATGCAATAGTTTTTAAGGAATTTGGTGTTGGTACTTGGTGAAACATTTTTTTAAATTATTGGATAAAAATATGCAGTATAAAATTTAACCTACAGTATCCTATATGCATGATTCGTATAGATAATTGATCCCCTGGGTCGTATGTAGCAGCAAACAAAATATGCAATTGATTAGGAATCCGGTCTCTAATTATAATGAATAAAAATTCTTTTTATAATCAGGAACGAGGCTTTTTGAATCACAGTAGGAAGATCGAGTCCTTATAGAATGATGGTTATTTTTCTTTTTTTCAATAAAAAATTTTCATCAGGGTTTATAATTTAATTTTATTTGAAACAAGAGATGTTTCGGCATTAACTCAATACCATCTTCAGTCTATGTTAAAAAATAAGATATCATTATATTTCCTTCACAGAGGCAAAATGAAAAGAAATTAAATTACTGAGGTCAACACGCATCTCAAACAGTGAGTTAATTCACTTAAGGAAACTCAGAAATGTAAAATTTAAAAAAAAATATAAGGCAAAATACAAGATAAATGAAAGAAAACTAGCTAGAACTGCTTCTAGCTAGTTTTCTTTCATTTATCTTGTATTTTGCCTTATATTTTTTTTTAAATTTTACATTTCTGAGTTTCCTTAAGTGAATTAACTCACTGTTTGAGATGCGTGTTGACCTCAGTAATTTAATTTCTTTTCATTTTGCCTCTGTGAAGGAAATATAATGATATCTTATTTTTTAACATAGACTGAAGATGGCATTGAGTTAATGCCGAAACATCTCTTGTTTCAAATAAAATTAAATTATAAACCCTGATGAAAATTTTTTATTGAAAAAAGAAAAAATAACCATCATTCTATAAGGACTCGATCTTCCTACTGTGATTCAAAAAGCCTCGTTCCTGATTATAAAAAATATTATAAGAATCAAATAATTACTATTCCTGAATAATAAAAATTCTGTTACCCTCGGCAAAAAGAATCTTCCAATTGAATTTTATTCATCCTCCTTTAAAAATTAACATATCCAGCACACACCAAGCCATTTAAATTTCATATTAAATAAAAACCCCCAACGCTCGGAATCGAGTATAACACACGAAGAAGCCACTAAGCCAGTTAAAAAAAATTAGAATGAATTATTATTATTATTACATTTTTTAGGTGAGAGACGCTTTTGCTTTAGCTAAAGAAAAAGCTCCAGCTATAATTTTCATTGATGAATTAGATGCTATTGGTACAAAACGTTTCGATTCAGAGAAAGCTGGAGATCGAGAGGTGCAAAGAACTATGCTCGAACTTCTTAATCAGCTTGATGGATTTTCTTCGACTGCCGATATCAAGGTATTTATTTTCTATATTTAAATAGATTTAAATATTGTCATCAAAAATTTAATTGTTAGAATAAGAAACCTTGGTTCGAGTTTCTAAAGCAGGGGTGTCCAACCTTTTGGTATCCTTGGGCCATATTTAAAGAAATAAAATTGTCTCCGGCCGCACATAAAATATACTGATTCTAACGATAGTTTTTAAGCAAAAAACATTTAATAATATACTATATATATTTGTCTAGATTAATTTGCCGCAACGCTGACGTAATGAGGCCGAGAGAGAGCGCCATCGGTATATTTGCGGCAAATTTGAAATATAATCGTAACTTTAACTCGAATTTTTAAATGAAAGACTCCAATTGATTTTAAATTAAGAAACATTAAATATATTGATAATTATTACCCCCCCCTTCACCACTCAAAAATTAAATATTCAATTCGCCTTTCTTTGCGCACAGAAAAAGAAATCAATCACATCTTATTTGATTTATATATTATTTGTTTATTTTTTAATAATTTGCCACTTTTTTATAATTTTTTAAAAATCTAAATTTTGTTATTCTTATTTTTTGATTTTTACAAAATTGAACGACTTAAGACACGCATGCCCATATGAGTTTCTCATTGCAATACTGGAGCAGCCTGTCATACAAAAAACACCTGATCTCTTTTAAATATTTGGAGCCTTATATCGATTATCGATCCCAAATTTTAAAAAAATGTTAAAATGTTATAATATAATTCTCGTCCTCACACGATACCACTTATTTAAATAAATCTATTTCCACACAAAAAATATCACAATGCTGTAGATTATAGAAGAAAAAAAAATACTTCCAGATTCATATCTAGAGCCTCATTTCTGTAGATGTGTCAGGACGAAAATGAGGCGAAACTTTTAAGACTATGTATTTTTGGGAGTTTACAGGTATATATTTGGAGTGTGGTTTTTTAAGAGGAATAAAATTTTTGGACCGAGACGCTGCCCGCCAGGGCACCAGCCCGGAGGGCGGAGCTTCGAGGCCGTGCCGAAGGCTCGCACGAAAAGCTCGTGTACAATAATAATAATATCCGCTTTGACAAATATCATAGAATGACTGATGTCATGTGTGGAAGCCATACTACATTTAAAAGTAAACAATAGACAAGAAAATTATAATAAACAAGCTTTCGTATTGTTTAATTATTATTTTTAATAATAGACAGAAAAAACAAGATATTATAATCAACTAAGAGAAGGATTGTCTATGTATGAATTTATATCTTTGAAAACAAATGAAAAATGATGAAGTGTTTATATTGACAATATCCTGAAACTAATACGACATTTACTACTGAGGATGGTCTATCAGTGGTGTTCGCAGTGGCGTAGCCATTCGGGGGGGGGGCGACCCCCTATCTTTAGCCCCCCCCCCCGCTCTCACTATTTACATCTAACCAAAATCAAAAGGGGAAAAAACAAGTAACTTGGGAAAATGAGTTTTAGGTTTTTTATATTTATACGTTTGGTGGACTGCTCTTTAAGTCGGTAAATGGTTTTATAAAAGAAAAAAATAGCGCATTTTGTTTATTTAAATACACACCCACATTGTGCCTACCCACATTGTTAAAATTTACAAGAGTGCGTTTAGTAAAAAAAATACTATATTATATTGGTAAAATCACATTAACGCATTGCAAAAATACAAAAATAAATTGTAACTTTACTTTTTTCTTGTATTAATTAGATTCGTATTACTAAAAAATATGTTGTATGATTACAATACTGGTATGTAATATTATTTAAAAAAAAAAGTTTTGAGGCTGGACTTACCATTTTTACTTTACCATACAGGGTATGGTCAAGTATTGTAATCGTGCATGAAAAAAGTGGGTTTTTTTTCGAAATATCTCAAAAACGGCTGAAACTATTTCGATTAAAAAAATTGAGCTAAACTATGGCATTTCGCTCTACAAAAAAGCCCTAATAAGTGAACATCGAAAAAATTATATTTTTCGAGATAATAATTTTTTTGTCAAAATGTCTGTTTGTCTGTCTGTTAGTTAGTTAGTCTGTGCGTTACCAAATTTTATGGACGAGCTAGCTCAAAAACTAGTATGAATATCAAAACCAAATTTCACACGTAGTTTTGGTCCATTGAGATTAAGAGATGATTAGATTTTGGTGCATATAGACCCAAAATTAAGGAGGGTTAAAAATAAAAAATCTAGGCCATTTGACCAAACTCAACCAAATTTTGTATACATAATCAGTGGGATCCCAGAAGTCTAAAAAACTAATCCCCCTCCCCTATATGATTATAAATAATTTTATTAAATATTAAATATAAGTGAGGGGACAGGTTGTATGGTAAAGTCAAGTGGATGGCCACATCAGAACACGTCAGCTTATTTTATAGTAATTATATATATATATAGTAATATTATATAAGAAATTTTTAAGAGTGGATGGAAAAAAAATCTCTTAATTCAAATAATTTTGGTCGGGGTAATAATTTTGGTCAGAGCAGTTTTGCCCCACCCGACCCAAAAGTCTGGCTACGCCACTGGTTGTGCGAAACTGTATGATGAATTAAAAATAATAAATAATAGTATAATTTATAAAATTAGCAATACTCGAAATTTCAAGAATTAAATCTACAGTCACTTTAATCCAGAACTTATCTGGAAGGACAAATTAAACAATTAAAACTACTTACTTACAACTCTTCTAAGTAATAATAGAGGGAATAATTAAAATATTTATAATAATCATGCACAAACACGTGCATCCTATGATGATGTTAATTCGATGATGGTGTATCACTGTATTTACGAAAATGAAGATAAAAAACTTCGTGTACTATGGATTTAAATTGGGAAACAAGCAAATAAATTGGGTATTTTTAAAGACTCTTTATATATGTAGGTATATTAATGGTATTTTTGTGACAATTTTATTAATAAAAAGTATTAAAAAAATTTCTAAGTTTTGCATAAGTTTACGATTTTGGGCCGGGTCGCATTGATATTATCGCTGGGCCGCGGTTTAGACACCCTTGTTCTAAAGCAGTGTTTTTCAACCTTTTTCATGAGGCGACCCCGTTAGTATGAAAATTTTTTTCGCGACCCCCTACCCCCCTCTGTTTGTAACCTGTATTTTATTATGTTACAAACATCAAATCCGTACAACATTTTTTAAAATTGTTATAATTAGGTATCTGCTAAATACACAATTAAGTACCTATAACGGACATATTTTATATAGATACATCGCCAAACGCCTCGCCTTGTGTTAACCTACAAATGTCCTTTAAGGTAGTTGTTTCACCATTTGGGTTTTCTTAGGATTTTTTTGAAATTTAGACAGATTATTATTTAAATAGTTCTGCATCGATTGGTGGCAAAACGAAATTTATGAACAATATAGCTCCATAGATATTAAATTCCAAAGATGGGTTTTTCAGACTCTTATACATTGCACTATACGGGATATCAGAAAGTCTACATACATTTTTAATTATAATTAAGAAACTCTTCTTACCATTGTTATAAAAAACTAAACCTACATTAAACAATAACTCTAATACATTTTTTAAGAAAATTTTAGTTCATAGTTACAACCCAGTTTCTGAGATAATAATGAATAAATAATGAAAAATTTACCCTAAAAACAAGCTGGCAACAACGCATCTATTTAACCTAAAAAGTGGATTAACTGTAGTACTTTTTTGACGTTTTTTCGCTTCAGCTATTGTCGCAACAGCTTTCAATTGCTTATTAAGAACTTTTTCATTTATAAATCTCCTTTTATAATGTACTTCATCTGAAATTTCTATGATAAAACATATACAAGCTTGGGCAGTGTTGCCAGATTTGTCAAACGTGCACGAGATTGGCTAGTAGTGGTACATAAACAGCAAAAAGTTTTGGGCTTATGTATTATGAATCCTTATTGTCTGTTTTATATACTCTAACATTAACTTTTTGTTAATATTGTCGCAAAACAACTACCTTAATTAACATTTTCTTAATAAAAATATATTTTTAAACTTTGTTTTTTTTCTTTTTTACTGAGGCTTCGCGACCCCCCACGTTGAAAAACACTGTTATAAAGTATGCATATTTTTTCCATTAGGTGATTGCAGCAACAAACCGAGTTGACATTCTTGATCCCGCTCTATTGCGTTCTGGTCGTCTTGATCGTAAAATTGAATTCCCTCATCCTAATGAAGAAGCAAGAGCAAGAATTATGCAAATTCATTCTCGTAAAATGAATGTTTCTCCCGATGTCAATTTCGAAGAACTCTCAAGAAGTACAGACGATTTCAATGGTGCACAATGTAAAGCTGTTTGTGTTGAAGCGGTAATATATATTTATTATTAATTACATTTAACATTTTAAATGTTTTATTTATTTTTAAATTTTAATTTCTAATAATTTTAGGGTATGATTGCCCTAAGAAGAAGCGCAGCTGCTGTAACTCATGAAGATTTTATGGATGCTATTTTAGAAGTACAAGCGAAAAAGAAGGCCAACTTGAACTATTATGCTTAGATATTGTATATAATCCAGATAAATTTAATAAATTCTTTCTTTTTTTTGTATCTCAATTTTATCATTATATTTTGTAAAAGTACTTTCTTAAATTTACACATTAATTTCACTGTCATTATTTAACATTAAATCTCTATTGTTGGTATCACAATTTATATACTGAATATAATAAAAATCTTATTTAACTTTTTTAGTTCTATATTTTCATATTTATTTATCTTAGGGTTTTCTTTTATTCAAAAATATCTTAAATGAGGTATTTTGTAATTAATGAGTGTTTTTCTAATCGTCATTTATTAATTCCAACTCTGTAAATGCATAGCCATATAGCATTTACTTTTAAGAAGTATTACCATTGCTTTTCAAACGAAGATAGTGTCGCAAATCCCACCACCTGACCGTTGCTCTTTTATAAAGGAAGGCTGAATAAAAGATAATTATAATCAGGGCTGTAGTGGAGGGTATACGGCGTATACCCTGTTTTTTAATTTGACCAAAAATCGTATACTCTGTGGTAGGTTGCAGAGTAGCCATGGGGGGATTTTGGGGGTCAGAACCCCTCCCCCCCAAGGGCAGGGCTCATAGGATGAGTAACGTCAAGGACAAACCGTTTCTTATGGCAAACTAACCGTAATTAAATATATTTCATATAAAGTATATAGAGGATCCAAAAAGTGGTTCAGCTTACATTAATTGCGGGAAAATATTTTTTTTTCTAGGATCGTTCTAGATATGCTGTGGGTATGCCAAATCTAAGCGACCTCGAATGTGTGGGGGACAACTTTTGGTGGCACATTCGAAGCTCCGCCTCCGTCAGAGCCGGTCGCTCTCATATTCGCTCCCGGTATTTAAACATACCTACTCAGTTTACTGTTCTGTTTCACCTTATTTTATCAAACCATTAAAACAATAAATATTAAGCGGCTCGCTTGATATTTCCCATGGGAGATAAAGGGGCCCCGGAGGGCCCAGGCCCCCTGATTTACAACAAATGGATCAAGATGATAATTTGATGACGGCAACAGGCAACGACACCAATAACAAGATAAGTGAACCCACAAACAACCTGGTTAATTCTGAAAATACATTAACAAACAATTTATCAATCAATAACCAAACCAATAGTGCATCCAAATCAGACCTAACTTTGACAATACAAATCAATAAATATTCAAAAACAGACCCAGGCCCCTACTTTGTTTTCGTAGAAAAAAATGACAACAAGAAGGAGAAAATTCATCCCATGAAAGTGGGCAGACTAATACATAAGGACCTACCCCGATACAATCAATTTATTAAAAACATTAGCATTGTCAATAGAAATAAAATAAAAATTGAATTTACTTCGTATGATGCTGCAAATAAAATCATCTCTGAAAAAATATTAATTGAAAATTCCTACTCCGCCTATATACCTAAATACTTCACCACCAAAAGTGGTATAATCAAAAACATTCCCACTGACACAACAAAAGAAGAAATCTTTAAAGACATCCTAACTCCTTTCCCAATTTCGGATATATTTAGATTTAATAAAAAAGGAGACAAAAATACTCCTCTAGAGACAGTGAAAATTACATTTGTTTCACAAACCCTTCCTGAATATATTTACCTCCATGGTGTTAGAGTAAGAGTCATACCATTTATACCAGCGACCATCCAATGCAAGAAATGTCTCATGTACCACCATAAACAGGAAAACTGCAGACGGGAACAACATAAGTGCCCGTCGTGCCTAGATTCGCATCCGATAGAATCTTGTCTGTCAACCGCTGAACCCGTATGTTTTTTTTGCAAGGGCAATCATCTAGCGACCAATCATGAACTCTGTCCAGAATTCACCAAACAAAAAAAAATAAAAGAAATAATGACACTACATAATTTAACTTATAGAGAAGCGTCGTCTAATTTCTCATATAAAACCTACGCCAACAGGGCGGATAACCCGTCTCTAATAAATGATACACATAATTTCCCAATTTTAAAACAAGCTAACCTATCTCAAGCTGAAAAAAGAAAAAAAATAGACTCAGATTCTGAAACGGAAAAATCAACATCTCAAAAAAAAAATTTTACTATTAGTGTTCCGAGCAGACAAAAAGCTCGTCCTATCCCTAGTAAAAGTAATTTCCCTCAATTACCACAAACAATACAATTAAATCCTACACCTATTACTTTCAACCCTTATACCCAGGGGAACAATACTTTTTCTCAAAATAATAATAATAATTTTAATTTAAATAATCTAACTGAGATTATTTATGAAATAATAGAAACAGTTAAAAATAAACCATACCTGGAAAAAGAGAGCTTACAAAAATTAATAGAAACGAATTTAACAAATAAATTCATTTAAAAATAAAATAATACTTTTAAAATTCTAATAATATTTATCTATATATAGCCACTCATTATAAAGCCTTATGAAATACTTGTGATAAACCAATATTACTTTAAAAATATTTTTTCTAAAAATGTCTAAGAACTATAACATTCTTCAATGGAACGCAAGATCCCTACATAATAAAAAAGAGGCATTTGAAAGACTAATTAATCAGAATAATATTGACATTATTTTGATATCTGAAAGCTGGTTTAAACCCGAATATAATTATCATTTCAAAAAGTATAAGATTATACGTAGCGATCGCCCAGAAGGAAAAGGTGGAGTTGCTATTATTATAAATAAAAATATTAATTATAAAGAAATAAATATTAACAAAAATAATATAAAATATGAGGTTTGTGCAATAAATTTAGCATTAAATAACAATATACAAATTAATATAATTTCATTATATGCACCACCTAAAACCACTATTAACTATATCATGTGGAGAAAGTTACTGGACCAATTCCAAGGGCCTATTTTAATAGGAGGTGATTTTAATGCCCACTTTTACGCCTCTGGTTGTACCTACCAAGATAAAGCTGGAACCACCCTAAATAATAATATTAATCAAGACGGAATGATAATTCTAAATAACGGACAAAATACGATGATCCCGAGGCCGAATAGGGCTTCCTCTCCATTGGACATATCTTTGTCAACATCGGATATATCTCACTTAATAGAATGGGATGTCCACCAAGACCCAATGGGGTCAGATCATTATCCAATTTTAATGAAAATCAACTGCAATAATATACCTTATATAAATAAAAAAATATACATAGAACAATTAATATAAACAAGATTGACTGGAATAGCTATAAAACCTCAATGACCAATGAAAAGTATAATACAATAATCGTTCCCAATATAGAAAATGCCCTAATCAAATATGATAACTTTATTGGTGATATTAATAAATCTCTTGACTTTGCGAATGTAAATACTTCCAAAACTCACCCAAAGAATCAGAAATCATCCCCCATTTGGTGGGACGAAGATTGTTCCAAAATATGTTCAAAACGAAAATTAAAATTTAAGGCATATGTGGATAACATGTCCATCGAAAACTATATCGAATATAAAAAAACCGATGCTCAAACAAAAGTGCTTCTTAAATATAAAAAAAGAACCAGTTGGAAGAAATTCTGCTCTACAATTAATAAAGACACCCCCGTAAAATTAATCTGGAATAAAATAAAAGCATTAAAAAACATCTCGGCTCCTAATGACTCCTTTCTAGACAAGGACACGATGGAAGAATTCTTTATGAATATCGCTCCACCATTCGTTCCCATGGATGTTCCTCTTTTTCAAAATGTAAACCACCCTAATTTGGAATGGGCTGTTGAACCCTTTAAAATGAAGGAGTTCGAGATAGCTCTCGATTCGAAAAGAAATAGCGCTCCGGGTCTAGATCAAGTCCATTTTTCCATGATTAAAAATTTGCCTACTCAATCAAAAAACTTTCTTTTAATATTATTTAACACCTTTAGTGAAAACAACATTTTTCCAGATTCATGGACCTCTCAACTGGTCATTCCTATTAAAAAACCAAATAAAAATCCCAATATTGCGTCATCATACAGACCAATTGTCCTCTCCTCTGCATTAGAAAAGCTGTTTGAAACTATTTTAAAAAATAGACTTGAATATTGGCTGGAAAGCTCAAACATAATTTCGAATTCACAATTTGGATTTAGGAAAAAAAAGAGCACTTTGGATAACCTTACACTCTTTTCGAACGATATTTACACAAGTTTTTCAAAAAGAGAATATCTTACTGCCATATTTCTAGATATTAAATCAGCATATGATAATGTGATCATTGAGGTCATGGCCGAAAAACTCAACAATTTAAATATCCCATCCCAAATTATTAATAACATTATCAAACTAAACCACTCAAGAAAACTATATTGCAAACACGACGATGAAATTCTGGGTCCGAGAATAATATCCAAAGGGGTGGCGCAAGGGGGAGTTCTCAGCCCCCTTTTATACGTATTATACACAAACGAACTCGAGTCTCTCGTTAGCCCAGGAGTCAAGATGCTCCAATTTGCCGATGATATAATTATCTGGACGTCGAGCCCAAGTATAAATGAAAACTCAAGTAAACTGGAAGAAACTCTCCAAAAAATCAGCTCTTGGCTCCCCAAAATTAATCTCGAAATGGAACCACAAAAAACTAATGGAATCATTTTCTCCAGAAGATATAAAATGAATAATTTGAATGTTTTATCAATAAATAACATGAATATACAAATTGTTGAAAAAACTAAATTCTTAGGTCTTATATTTGACAAAAAACTATCCTGGAAACATCATATAGAATATATTGTCAAAAAAAGTGAAATTCGTTTGAACATAATAAGATATATCACAAAAACGTGGTGGGGAGCACATCCATCATGTTGCCTCCTAATTTACCGATCCCTAATACGATCTATCTTTGATTATGGTGGAACTGTTTATGGCAATGCATCCAAAGCAGTACTATCCCAGTTGGATAAATTACAATATAAGGTCATCCGCACTTGTATAGGAGCTATGTCGTCTACACCAACCAACTCTCTACTTATTGAAGCCCATGAAATGCCTCTCAATATTAGAAGGGAGTTTTTGACTCAGAAATTTTTAATCAGAAAAATCATAAACAGCGACACGCAAATGTTGAACTCAATATCCGAACTGAAAAATTTCCTTTCCATCCCACAGCCTATAACATAAAATCTGCAAAACCTTTTTATAATCAATCAATATAATAAGTTGGAAAATATAGTACACAAATTACACGTCAGTCCAAAGCCTCTTATATATCACTTCCCATACAACATTAAACACTCTAACGTCCCTATCTATATTCCCCCATGGACAAAAGAAGAAGCTTATATCAATATAAAATTTAGTTCGCTTCTCAGAGATGAATTTTTTGATTATGAGCTGATTTTTACAGACGGCTCTAAAATGGACGAAAATGTAGGTTGTGCCTTCTACCATGTAACCAATAACTACTATGAAAAATTTAAAATATCTAAGGATTGTTCCATATTTAGCGCAGAAGCGATCGCTATCCTAAGGGCTTTGGTTTATATAGACTCATTAGATCAATCTAAAAAAATTTTAATTGTATCAGATTCTCAAAGCGTTTTAAAATCAATCAAAAACTTTTATAAAACTAAGTCAGAGAACTATCTTATTTATAAAATTTGTGAGTGTATGTTTAAAATAAATAATACTGTTGAATTCCTATGGTGTCCCTCTCATGTGGGCATCCAATACAACGAATTTGTTGACTCCCTAGCAAAACAGGCTATTACGGATGGAGCTCCATTGAACATGGGCCTCACCTACGTAGATGCAATTAATAGTATTAAGAAAAAATCTATTGATTTGTGGCAAAAATTTTGGGACTCCTCTTCAGAATCGAGAGGTTTCTATTTGCACTCTATTATGCCCAGAATTGGATGTAAATCATGGTTTCATGACTGTCGGTTATATAGGAGGTTAATAGTTCTAATAATACGATTGAGAATGGGTCACGCGGCTACCCCCAGAAGACTTTTTCAATTTAACTTAAGAGACACTCCTTTTTGTGAATGTGATGGCATCCAAATGGGTGATGTCAACCACATTTTTCTGGGGTGCTCAAATAATTTTAGAGCGATTGACTCATTTTATAATAGATCTTCACAAAAAATACCATTACCTACATCAATGCAATTAATTCTTGCGTATTTCAATCCCGACTGTCATGAGTCCGAGATACAAGAGGCAATAATAAAACTATTAATTGCATCCAAACTATATATTTAAATTAAAAAAAAATTTTTTTATTAAATGTTGATATATAATTATAATTGTACATATGTATATGTGAAAATGTAAATAATGTATCTTTAAAAAAAAAAAAAAAAAAAACAAAAAACAAAACAAAAGGAACTGGCCAAATGGATTCATTTCCGAGGTCATTAAATAAAAAAAAAAAAAAAAAAAAAAACTTTTTGGTGGCCGAAAAACCTCAAAATTTTAGGGCTTTTTCCAGTTTTTCGGTTATTACTCAAAAACAGACCATATTTTGTAAATAACCTTCTTATAGTAAATTAAAGAGGACAAAATTTCGCGTCGATTAAAAAAAAATGCAAAAATAGCTCGATTTTTTAAGGGAATCCAAAAAACAGTCCCCCGGATCACTTTTGAATATTCCCAAAACTCGCACTTTTTTCGATTTTTTCACATTTTGACCATGAAGGAGCACGTTTTCGACAAAGACCACACTATACATTGTTAAACTAAATTAAATTTGCTACAATTCAAAAAAGTTTCATCTTAAGTGGATAATGGTAAACCGTGCCCCAATGATGTGGAAGTTTTGAAAAACAGCAAATTTTTGCAAAAAATCGCAGTTTTTACTTCATAAAATGAAAACCACTCATCCTAGAAACTTGATTTCTATCTCATTCTCTAGGTGATTTTGTTGACTTGAACGTTTACTTGGACAACTTGATTGATAATTTACTATAGGACGGTTATTTACAAATTATGGACCTTTTTCGAGTTATAAGTGAAAAACTGGAAAAAGTCTGAAAATTTCGAGGTTTTTCCGCAACCAAAAGTTGTCCCCCACACTTTCGAGTTCGCAAACTTAGATTTGGCATACCCATACATACAAAACGATCCTAGAAAAAAATATTTTCCTGATGCAAGCTGAAACCCCCTTATATATATTGGGCTAATATGTTTAATCAAGGATTATGTTCTTTTTTAATTTCTTGAAGTTCTTATTTGTTTTAATAAAAATAAATTCCCACTAAATATTTTGCTTTGATTGACCCTCCCCCCCATGAAAATTTTCTGGCTACGGCACTTGTAGGTTGTACATTTTATTTTAAATTACAATTTCGTCATTTATTAAATATGGAGGTAATTTTACGACTACAGCATTGATTATAATTA
Organism: Forficula auricularia; assembly: GCA_024734495.1. Taxonomy (NCBI): domain Eukaryota; kingdom Metazoa; phylum Arthropoda; class Insecta; order Dermaptera; family Forficulidae; genus Forficula; species Forficula auricularia. Next base: position 868,927 of record JALMQS010000152.1, on the reverse strand, counting down.
AGGAGGATTGAATAAAAGGCAATTATAAGTAATGAGGAATGAATAAAAGAAAATGTTTCTTATCAAAGTATGTTTTAATACGTAGCTAAATTTCATAAATAAATCATTTTACATTAACAATATTCGTATTTTTTTTTCAATGAAATTTCTAATATTTTTAACAAAGTATTTTACTTTTCTGACTAGAGATACTAAGGTACAACCTCTAAGTGAAAGTATCTATAAATTTCAAAAATAGGAATGTATCTCAAATACTGATAGGCTTATTTCTTTCCTATTGGACAGAATGGGCTTACAAATAATGAATAATATTGGAATCACTCTACTAGAATAGGTACAATTACTAGTGATGTGTAACGAACACTCCCCAGTTGGAAGTTTTTACAAAAAATTACATAAACTTATGAAAAAAACAAACTTTTGACCAAATGGAAAGTATCCGAAAAAAGTCCACTATTTTTTTTAATTCAAACGTATTCTATATAAATTAAAGAAACAAGTTTAAAAATTTATTTATTTATAAACTCTTAATTAAAATTTAATGATTTTTTTTTAATTAAAACTCACTTTACAACTTATCGAATATTTATTACTAAAACTTCCGATGGGATCTTGAAACTTTTCCATAGAATTTGTAGTTTATAAAATCTTGCGAGTTTAACCCATCTCTAGAAATTACATTTGTATCATTATTTATAGTTTTGTATTAAAATTATTTATTTCATTTAATCTTATTATAAAGAATAAGTATTTTAAATTAATTTGATGGAATACAATATACATAGTAAATATGTAAATGAGGCAAATATGTATTTATATTTATTTTTATGTATTTATCTATATTTATGTATTGCGATCCAAAATCGATTTTATATAGGTACATATAACAGATATATATTCATTTCTTTTTTGTAAAGTAAATTTAATATTGAGCCAACTACATCCTGAAATTTCGAAAAATATATTTTTCCTTATTTAAAAAAAAATTTACTTTCTTTAATTATTATATAACATAAATTTATTATAATTTTTTTATTATAAACAATTTATTTAATTTTTAATCGTATACTTAAAATTATTTGAATTATTTAATAAGTTATGTTTAATTAAAACTTTTTACCACCAAACTTCAAAATGGATAAGGAATGTTTATTAAACATCGGCTGTTTCTAATTTAACAGATTCATTTATTTGTGGGGCGACACTGTTTTCTTCTTTTAAAACTTTCGGGGGAAGAATCCGATTCAATCCACAATTGAATAGTGTTACGATGACATGAACTAAACTCACGTATGTTAAACCGCCAATACACGCAAGGATGGCCCATCCTGGTTTTCTCCAATCCAGCACTCTGTAAACAATTTATGGTTGGATTAAGAAATAAAATTAGTAGATAGATATCAATGAGGTTGGCCTCTGCTTGACGCAAATAAACATATATACCATATACAGGGTGCTTCAAAAAAATGTATACACACTTTGAACTTCCATAGAAAATTTATTTACCGTTCTACAAAGTTAAATTTCAGGAAAATAGAAAGCTGAAAGTCCAATGTAAATGAAACATAAATAACAAATGTTAATACTGTTCAAATTGGTGACCTGCAGCATCAATACAATTCTGAGTACGAGTCACCACTGATTCTGTACATCGTATCAAAACGTCCAATGAGATTTCTCTACACACTGCTTGAATCTCATTCCAAAGAATGTCTAGGTTACGTGGTTTACGTTTGTACACCTCATCTTTTACTGTGCCCCACAAGAAGAAATCCAGTGGTGTAAGGTCTGGAGAGCGTGCTGGAAACTCGATTGGCCCCCTGCGTCCTATCCACTGGCCCGACAAATTTTGATCCAGGTAAGCTCGTACGTCCGGTAATGATGATTTTTATTTTCAACAAGATGGTGCCCCGCCGCACTATCACAGGGACGTACGAGCTTACCTGGATCAAAATTTGTCGGGCCAGTGGATAGGACGCAGGGGGCCAATCGAGTTTCCAGCACGCTCTCCAGACCTTACACCACTGGATTTCTTCTTGTGGGGCACAGTAAAAGATGAGGTGTACAAACGTAAACCACGTAACCTAGACATTCTTTGGAATGAGATTCAAGCAGTGTGTAGAGAAATCTCATTGGACGTTTTGATACGATGTACAGAATCAGTGGTGACTCGTACTCAGAATTGTATTGATCCTGCAGGTCACCAATTTGAACAGTATTAACATTTGTTATTTATGTTTCATTTACATTGCCCTTTCAGCTTTCTATTTTCCTGAAATTTAACTTTGTAGAACGGTAAATAAATTTTCTATGGAAGTTCAAAGTGTGTATACATTTTTTTGAAGCACCCTGTATTATACCGAATATGTTTGACCTTCATTTTATCTGTCATTTCTCATGGGTTCAATTACACTACTAAACAAAAATTTCTCCCCTTAAACCTAACAATGGATTCCAGTAGAGTTTTGTACGCGGATTATCATGCAGTTTCTCAATTTTTTACAACACGTCAGAGTTTTGAGATATATCGGTCAAAATGACGAAAAAGGCCATTTTGACCTATTTTCGAGTCCCATTAAATATTAAACAGCAATATTTGAAATCAAAATATTTTGTTGACTTAATAGAAAACATCTTCCTCTTTGATTTTCAAATCACTATTTGTTTTTAGCTCAATTAGAACTCGAGTTATAACTAAAAAAACTAAGACCTTATGTTATTATCTATGTTTATTATCCTTTATAATCACATCGTTTTAGTTTTTTAGTTATAACTCGAGTTCTAATTGAGCTAAAAACAAGTGGTAATTTGAAAATCAAAGAGGAAGCTGTTTTCTATTACGTCAACAAAAAATTTTGATTTCATATATTCCTGTTTAATATTTACTGGGACTCGGAAATAGGTCAAAATGGCCTTTTTCGTCATTTTAACCGATAATATCTCAAAACAATGACGTATTCTAAAAGATCGGGAAATTGCAGGATAATCAGCGCATAAAACTCTACTGGAATCCATTGTTAGGTTTACGGGGGCAACTTTTTGTTTAATTTTTGTCGAACAGTGTTATCTGAGTGGTTATAGATAAATTCGTTTTGTTGTTATAGGAAGCTAACCATATAACAAAACAAATATTTTTAATTAAAAGAGTGACGATGAAGGTCAAGTATCTATATTTCTATGCTTATTTGCATCAAGCAGAGGACAACCTCACTGATTTCTCTTTATGAATCAACAACTCTGCCACTCTCAGCAAAACAAATCGTTTCAATTAAATAAAATTTATTTTTGTTAAGGGAGAATGATGTGGGTTCTTGGTGAAACATTTTAAATAAGGTAAAGAACATTTTTTGTAAGTTTTTTTAGAAACTTTTTAAAAAATTTAAAATATAAAATACTAGGTAAGTTTCACATAAATAAAAGATCAGATGCTTGTTTAGCACGACTCTATATATTTCGGGGTATAATCCCATCTTCAGGAGTTTACAAAGGACACTAGAGTCGTGCTAAACAAGCATCGGATCTTTTATTTATTTGAAAATTACCTAGTATTTTATATTTTAAATTTTTAAAAAATTTTCTTTACTTTAAATAAAATTTATATGAAACTTTATAATGGGAAATAAGGACAAGTTTTTTTTTATTTTTCAGGACTTCAAATAGTTACATCACACATTCAGGGCCGCTTTTCCGCTTAAGCACGCTAGACACGTGCCTAGGGGGCAAAAAATTGGAGGGCCAAAAAAGAGAAAAAATTAAATTTCCAACGAACGGATTGCTATGAAGGTCACAACACAAGATTCCAGATATTCAGAAATCTTTAAGAAAATGAGCAAGAAGATGTGTCAAAACAGGCGAAATACTTGGCTCAAAGCTACTCCAAAGACATCGATGAAGAACACTTTGTGCAAGAGTGTCAACATTTTAAAATGTAGGTATATGAAGGTGGAAAAAATAACAACAACAAGAGGAATCTTTTCCTACATCAAGAAAAACAAGTTGTAAAGTACTTTCCCAAATTTAGAAGTCGCAATGAGAATTTACTTGACTCTTCCTGTGACAAACTGTACAGCAGAGAGAAGCTTTTCTGCCCTTAAGAGAGTAAAGGCTGAAATGAGATCTACTATGGAAAATGAAAAGCTTAACAGTTTGATGTTGTTATGCATTCAAAATGATATTAAAATGAAGTCATTAATGATTTTGCAATGATCAAAGCTCGAAAAAACCTTTGTTGTACAAGTACAGTGAAACCCCTCAAATCCGAACTAATTAGGGATGTAGCATGTTCGGATTTCAATTTGTTCGGATTAGCCGAAAGCAGCTTCGACAATTGAAGATAACTGATATCAAATTAAAGATTAAATTATATTTTGTGTGTTTCTATTATTATTTCATTGTTTTTGCAAAGTGATATTAACCTAAAGAATTTTAATAACCAACTTTTACCGTTTTTCAATCCTGGATGACATAAATATATAGACACATTTACACTTTGTTAGCTATGCTAACTTTGTTGATTTTTCAACTAATTATTTAAAATAAGGTTATATATTGTAGAATATATAGATAATTTTTTTATGACTAAATAAATTTTTTTTCTTTTTTCCGTTCGGATTTGAGGTGTTTCACTGTACAATGACAGTGACTCAACAAAGAATAAGGATGTCTAAAAGTAAAAGATAGTAAAGCGATAAGCGATGAAAAAGACATTAATTAACAAGTTGAAAACAGTTGATACAATAATGTATACTCTATACTGTAATTGCTAACGATTTCATTAATTTACAAAAGGGTGGGTGGGTGGTCCGTGATGCCGTAAGGTGGGAAATAGCAAGAGTGGCCAAACCATGCCACTATCCTTTTCTTACGGCTGCCGGTTGCCAGTCCGGGACACGGCGGGTCCATAGGTGGTGGATAATGGAAAGACTCTCCAAAGAACAAAAATAAAGTAAGGGAAAAAGAGTATGAGAGTTAAGGGAAAATCCCTCCCGAACCAAAACTGGCAAGGTAAGAACGGGGGGGGGGGGGGGCTGGAAATAGTGGGGAGGTTAAAAACGGGAGAGGGGACGCAAAAATTTGAAGTGCCTAGGGCCCCGGGGAGGTTAAAAACGGCCCTGCACACATTCGTTTAAAGTACATTCTCTTTTATCTCTGTTACCATTGAGAAGCTTATTTTTAACTTCAAAAAATTTGGCACATTCACATAAACAATTTTCCTTTTCTTTTTTTTACTAACAATTATACTATATTAGATTAGCAATTATATTAGATAAAGTCTTAGAAATAACATAAATAGAATCAGACAACACAGTTTTAAAACAATAGAACGGAATCATTTTGCTTATTCATCTTTACATATAGAAAAAAAGATGACGTGTTCTGATGTGGCCATCCACTTGACTTTACCATACAACCTGTCCCCTCACTTATATTTAATATTTAATTCCCTCTATTATTACTTAGAAGAGTTGTAAGTAAGTAGTTTTAATTGTTTAATTTGTCCTTCCAGATAAGTTCTGGATTAAAGTGACTGTAGATTTAATTCTTGAAATTTCGAGTATTGCTAATTTTATAAATTATACTATTATTTATTATTTTTAATTCATCATACAGTTTCGCACAACCAGTGGCGTAGCCAAACTTTTGGGTTGGGTGGGGCAAAACTGCTCTGACCAAAATTATTACCCCGACCAAAATTATTTGAATTAAGAGATTTTTTTTTCCATCCACTCTTAAAAATTTCTTATATTATTTTACTATAAAATAAGCTGACGTGTTCTGATGTGGCCATCCACTTGACTTTACCATACAACCTGGCCCCTCACTTACATTAATATTTAATAAAATTATTTATAATCATGTTGGGGAGGGGGGGGGTTAGTTTTTGCATTTTTAAACTCCTAGGAGCACACTGATTGTGTATACAAAATTTGGTTGAGTTTGGTAAATGGCCAAGATTTTCATTTTTTGACCCTCCCCCCCATTTTGGGGGGTTAGATTTTGCATTTTTAGACTTCTGCGGGTCCAGTGATTATGTATACAAAATTTGGTTGAGTTTGCTCAAACGACCTAGATTTTTAATTTTTAACCCCCCCTCACCCCCCTTAATTTTGGGTCGATATGAACCAAAATCTAATCAGCTCTTAATCTCAACGGACCAAAACTTCGTGTGAAATTCGGTTTCGATATTCACACTAGTTTTTGAGCTAGCTCGTCCACAAAATTTGGTAACGCACAGACTAACAGACATTTTGACAAAACAATTATTATCTCGAAAAATATAATTTTTTCGATGTTCACTTATTAGAGCTTTTTTGTAGAGCGAAATGCCATGGTTTCGCTCAATTTTTTTAATCGAAATAGTTTAAGCTGTTTTTGAGATATTTTGAAAAAAACAACACCTTTTTCATGCACGATTACAATACTTGACCATACCCTGTATGGTAAAGTAATATCAAATTTAAATAAAAATATTGTGATTCTATTTATGTTATTTCTAAGACTATTTATCTAATATAATTGCTAATCTAATCTAATTGTTAGTAAAAAAAGAAAACGAAAATTTTTTATGTGAATATGGCAAATTTTTTGAAGTTTAAGTTTCTGATGGTCTTCAATGGTAACTGATATAAAAGAAAATAATGTACTTAAGACGAATGTGCGATGTAACTATTTGAAGTCCTGAAGAAGTCGGCAAAGTCGACGAAACGTTGGTTGAAAAATAAAAAAAATCACAAAAAAAAACTTGTCCTTATTTCCTATTATAAACTTTAATTATAAACTTAAATTTATAATTCATTTTAAATTAGTAGTAGTTTTTATCAGGAATTATTAAAATATATTAACTTATAAAGCATCTAGACTAGCTCCACCCTCCCACCCCAGAGTTTTCCGAAAATCCGATTATATGCAATATTCATTTACTAAGAGTTAAGGATTCTCGGTCACTTGTTTCACATTAAAATTAAAAAAATAAAAGATGTACATTTTTTTTTCAATATATATATTTCGAGCTGTAAGCTCATCTTCAGGAAAGTAAAGAATTATAACTAATACAAATTTTTTTTTTGTAGTTTTTATTGAAATTTTTATGTACATTGAAACCTTAAAATGCTAACTTATATCTAATTATCCCGGCCATTGGCCTTATCATTTACAATTATGTTTATTTACATTTTATTACATTACAATTTTTATTTCATAATACAAAATTCGAATGCAAAGGTATTTATAGGTTTAATGAACAAGAGAGAGAATTATTTTAAGGGATAATTTTCACTGAACAAATAGTCTATCTCAAAAAAAAGAGATTATCCCTTAAAATAATTTAAACAAAGAAAACAATCTCTCTCTTGTTCATTAAACCTATAAATACCTTTGCATTCGAATTTTGTATTAGTTATATTTCTGTAGTTTCCTAAAGATGAGCTTATAGCTCGAAATATATATATTGAAAAAAAATTACATCTTTTATTTTTTTTAATTTTAATGTGAAACAAGTGACCGAGAATCCTTAACTCATAGTAAATGAATATTGCATATAAAATTTATTTACTTGTATCTTTACCAAAATATATATATTAATTTGTTTTGCTAAAATATTGTTAAATTAAAAAAAATGTAAATTCATTATTTATAAAGTTTTTCTAGATATACTAAAATTCAAATAAAAGACTTTGCAAGGATAAAAGAACCCATGGTTGTATACAGGGGAATATATTACTACTTATAAATATGAAAAATATCGACTAATTGATTCGTGGTCAGTTTTCCAAAACTGTGACGTCACAACTAAACTAAAAAGACGATTGAGCCATTAAATTTTTAATAATAAAAAAGTGAACAATTTTTCATTAACCGGAAATTTTTTAATGACAAATAAATATATATTACTTATAGAAACGATCTGATATATTAAAAAAAAATAATTTCCTTCTATTATATTTAAATAAATGATTATAATTAGTTATAAAAATTATTTAATGACAGTGGTTACTCAACTTACTTGTATACATACGGAAGTTGATGACGATCTGTACCTCCGCACAGATAATAAATTAATGAAAATAATAAATAAGTAAAAGCCAAAAGAAATGGTAAATAAATATGAGAAAATCTTATAGGAATGATTGAAATGATATGATCAATAAAAATAACAACCGAATTGATTGCATGTGTCATTAATGAAATCGCATCAGATGAATTGTCTTTTTTGGGATCATAGATAACAAGCCAAAAAGCTGTTGAAATGGCAGGTGAAACTGTTGCGGCTAAGGTAAACAGGGCCCAATATGTAGAAAGAAACGACGAATGTAAAGATGAAATTGTTTTAAAACCTAGAAAAATAAAAAACATTTACTATTAAAACAAGAAAGGAAATTATTCAAATAAGTAAAAAATTGTTTGCAAATTACACTTTAGTAATTAAAATTAACACTGAATAATGGATATAACTTTAGAATAAACATTATCTAAGAGGGGTTTACATTATCGTGGAAGCATAATTAAAATTACACGTGAAATAACAACAGAAAATTAACTAACTGTTAATTTTTGCTTTGTCTCGAAACAAGAAAAGACAATGCATAATGTGTGTGGATTATACAGTATGATGTCCTTTATTTTAAATATTTTCGAATTCTTATGCTCCCAGAGGCTTATATGATTCGAAATGAATAAAAAAAAAATATTACTCAAGTTTCAAGTCTCTATCTCAATTTTAACCTTTGCCGAACAACGATGCAAGTTTCCCATCTAAATAACATGGGATTATTGGCATTGAATGATTAATTTTTTATTCCGGCCAAAGTAATGGTTCAAAAAATTTGAAACTCTAATTTTTATCCTTATAATAGTTGCTATCCCTTATAATTTTCACAGATATTTAGCTATTATAATTTTTGAGTCTAAAACTTACCAACGCTAAGATATAGCACTATTTTATCTAATTGTAACTCCAAAATTATAATAACTAAAAATCTGTAAAAATTCTGAAGAATAGCTACTATTATAAAGATAAAGTCTACAGAATTTCAAATTTTTTGAACCATTACTTTGGCCAGAATAAAAAATTGATCGTTCAATACCAATATATATGTATTAGGATGCTCCTTATTTTGGATATTTTCGAATATTTACGCGGACAGGGGCTCATACGGTTCTAAATAAAAAAAAAATATCCCCCAAGTTTCGAGTCTCTATCTCAATTTTAACCTATTGCTACACAGCTATTAAGTTTCCCATCTAAATAACATATGGTTTTTGGCATTGAACGATCAATTTTTTTATTCTGGGCAAAGTAATTGTCCAAAAAATTTGAAACTCTATAATCTTTATCCTTATAATAGTAGCTATCCCTCATAATTTTTACAGACTTTTAGCTATTATAATTTTGGAGTCTAAAACTTACTAACGCCTATATAGCAGTATAAAATCTAATTATAACTCCAAAATTATAATAGCTAAAAATCTGTAAAAATTCTAAAGGATAGCTAGTATTATGAGAATAAAGTCTACAGAGTTTCAAATTTTTTGAATCATTACTTTGGCCGAAATAAAAAATTGATCGTTCAATCCCAAAAACCCCATGTTATTTAGATGGGAAACTTACATCGTTGTTCGGCAAAGGTTAAATTTAAGATAGGGACTTGAAACTTAGGGGATATTTTTTTCTATTTATTTCGAACCAAATGAGTGTCTGGGAGCATACAAATTCGAAAATATCCAAAATAAGGGATACCCTATTATACAGACCATGGTATAAAGAGGTCTAGGTGTACCGCGATACAGACTATACATTATTCATAGTTCTTATAGTTTTAAATTATAGTGAGTTGGAGTTGGTGGTGTTTCAAAGGAAGGAAAAATAAAATAATTTAAATTAAACCATATAGTTTTTAAAATCTCAATATATTTCGAGTTATAATAAGAAATTAAGTAGGTACCTAGGTTTCACACAAAATTTTATGTGAAACCTCTATCTCGTAATTTTACTTAATTTCTTATTATTAAAAATTATGTTTCTCCTACAACCAAGACCTATCTCCTTAAAAGTTATATTTCGGGTTGTTAACTTGTGAAACACCACCAACACCATCTCGTTATAATTTAAAAAAGTTTCACTATAAACCAACACCTCATTCCCTTAATTTTATATAGTTTTAATAAAGTTTTATATAGCCAGTTTTTTATTTTTCTCTTCCAATATTTGTCATTATATGTATTATTAATTAGCCTTTATTTCCGTACTCGAGAAATCTATTTACGCGATTTCCTTTTGCGTAAAAAACATGAAACGGTTAATCCCGGTAAAAAGTACCTAGACGCAACAACCACAAGGTTTTTTTTTACTTTACCACACAGAGTATGATAAATAAATATAATCGAGCAGGAAATTGGTACTATTGTTTAGTTTTTTTTTTCCGAAAAATCACAAAAACAGTAAAAACTATTTTAATATAAGAAAAAAATTTAACGGAAGGCATATAAAAAGTGCAGTAGAAATAGTAAAAATTATATTTTAAGAGAAATTAATTATTTTTCTAAAATTCCTTAGATGAGTACATTTTTGTTGTTTGTGAGTCAAATTTTGTATGTGTTTTCTATCTAAAAGAAAAAAAAATCAAAATTTCATCAAGCAGAAGACAATCTCATTGATTTGTCTTTATATCAACAACTCTACTACTCTCGATAAAACAAAAATCTTTTCAATTAAGAAACAAGCATACTAAATTTTTTTTGTTATTTCTTTATTACATTTTTAATATCTCTTAAAATATCATTTTTACTGTATTTATTATATACAAATTTTTTAAATGACTCAACACCATGATTACGCTTAATTTTTATATTTATTCAAATAGTTCTATTTAAGTAATTTAAAAGGAATAAAATTATATAAATATAGGAAAGCACTGTGTATGGTAAAGCCACGTTGTGTGCTTAAAACTGGCTTTATGTCAAAAAATAAAAAAACATTTCAATGACAAATATGAATGAATGAAAAGCTGGCTTTATATCGAAAATATTATTTTTTTTTTCCTAAAAGGATTCAAGAAGTTGCACAAAAAAGGTACAACCTCTGTTGGACCCTTGTATCGCGAAAAGAAGAAATTTCAGGGATTGGATCTGGGTCTTGAAAAACTTAAGAAAGGTGAACGGGGAACGTGAATTGCAGTATCTAGAAGTCATAGGGATAAACGAAGTGGCGAATGCGTTTTCGATTATTTAATCGCGAATGGCTGTTGAATGTTTGAAAATCTTTTATTTCTAGCAAATGAGGATTTAGGAGGGATTATTGATTTTATCTCGTCAGAACAAACGCCATGGTAATATCCATAAAAAAAAGGAAAGAGCGGAGACAGTTCTACAATGAGCCAGGAAGTCGAGAGCGTTAGCTAATACAGTGGGTGGCCAAATTATTATACTCATTTGAAAAATTATATCTTTCATACGTTTTTAAGGGTTTAGCTTACTACTAGCTGCAAGGTCCGCCTTCGATGGGCCTCATGCTAGCCAAGGGGCATCGTCCCCTGGGCCCTCCCGTCACTTGAACACTCCCTCCCCTCCATCTCCAACCACTTTCCATCCCACCGAACCTCTCCCTAACCCCGGAACTTCTCCCCCGCCTCTGATCACCCTTCAACCCAGTAAACCTACCCCCCTGGAACCCGGACCCCCACCTCCCAACCCCACATAGGTATATATAGGTACAGACATAGGCACAAATCCCCTTTAGTATCCCCCTAGACCCCCAACCCCTGACTCCCCACCCTACATAGAAACACAGGTACATACAGAGACAGGGACAAATACCTTTTAGTGGTATGTGATAATATAGATACAGACACAGGGACAAATGCCCTTTAGTAGCGCCCTGGACACCACCTCCCACCCCCCTGGGGAGACGGGCATAGGTAGGTAGTTACAGAGACAGACACAAATGCCCTTTAGTAGTATGTGATTAAACTAATAATATCGTTTCAATTGCTATCTTTATAGGTTTATTAGCTTAGGACAATACAAATTCAATAATACAAATACAATTTCAATATTTAGTGAATCCTCCCTTTCGAGCAATCACATTTTGTATATGATTTTATCTATTTCTTGAAGTTAATAATATTTTCAATCAAATCCATTTTGTTAGTAATTATTTTATCTTTGCAAATTTCTTTTTTTAGGGCCGCCCATACATTTCCGACCTGGTTGAGGTCTGGCGAGTTGCTATAGGCCAAAAGGATTATGAGAATAGATTACTACTAGATTTTTTTTAAAGTTTGAATAAAATAAATTTACTTGATAAAAATCATTTGAGTATAATAATTTGGCCACTCACTGGATCTCTTATTAGTTTGATAGCGAGCCTCTGAATTCCATCCAAGGTGGCAAGAGAATGCTTGGAAACTCTTCTTCTCAGATCGTGACAAGGCCCAACTACGCATGTTTTCGAACTTGCCTCCAGGTTAATGTAAACACCGCTTGATAGTAAACAAATGATAGTATTGAATATTACCTTTAACATAATTTATGAAATAATGAACAAGTAATCCCAATCCAACAAGAGATTGTATCGATAAAATTAGATAACCCCAGTTCGTAAGATAAGCCATCCATTTTTCATACTTTATTCCAGCTTCAGCCCCTCGGCCCAAATCAAGGATTGAAACAATTAAGGACGTACATAAATATAAACATATGATGATTCTGAAAATTAGTTTAATTAATTAATTAATTTAGAAAATTTATAATTATTATTATCAATTCAAAAATAAGTTAGAAATTATTTTGTAAAAATGATTCAAAGCTGAGTAATATATTTTAAAAATAAATAAATACCTTCTGTTCCATTATGTAAATCTAAAAATTAGTTCATTGGAATAAGGAACACAATTTTTTAAACACTTATAAAAAGTTTATTTAACGCAATGTTTCTTCTTCAATTAAGGCCTTCTCATGCTCTACAACATAAATGCAACAAGTTATCAAATTAATTTAATTATAGATATAATAAATGATAAAAAATATTTAACATTTTTGATTGAAAGGGAAGATTTAATATTTATTTAATTTTGATTGATAGAGAATATAATACTTTTTGCTAAGTTTAGTTATGTATGGACGTTCTTATATATGTTATAAGAATAATACATTTTATTAAAGTTTGTTGCGTATATGTTATAGAACCTGCGGAAGGCTTAATTGAAGTCAAAACGTTGCACTAGATAAACTTTTTACAAATATTTAAAAAATTGTCTTCTTTATTCCCAAGAACTAATATTTATTTATTTTGTTTACTTATCTTCAAATAACATTGAAAAAGATTTATATATAGATTTTTTTTCAAAACTCGACAATTTTGGAGAAAGAAGGTGTACTGTATAGTCACCAGCGAGGGGTGAACCGCGATTATAATTAGGTGTACACGTCTTTGGAATTATTTTGGAATTCATTAGATAATGCCCCTTTATCTATTGTCTTCTAGTTGGAAATGAAAGTGGAAGTGAAAGTACATAGGTGTACACTATATAAGGGGTCGCGGTTAACCCCTCGGTCACGAATATCTTTAATCACGCCAGATTTTTTCTGAATAATATATATTTTTTTTTTCAAAACTCGAAAATATTGGAGATGGAGGTGTACGGTATACTAGGTTTGGCGGTTAATAATGTCCTTTTTTTCTAACAGATGGCATTTCGGTATTTTTCCACCAAACTCATCCAAATATTTTTTTGGTTTTATAGTGTTGGTAATCACCTTTTAAACGGCATATAACATTTCGGTTCATTTGTGTATGAGATATTGGCTTGTAAACATGGCGGATTTTGTGCCGAAAAAAGAGCATTTGCGGGAGGTGTTGTTGCACTATTTTTTAATGAAGAAATCGGCTGCGGAAACGGCTCGTATTCTCGGGGGAGTTTATGGGGACCATGCTCCATCTGAAAAATCTGCCAACATTGGTTTGGACGGTTTCGAAGTGGTGATTTTGATGTGAACGACAAGGAGCGGCCTGGACAGCCGAAAAAGTTTGAGGAAGCTGACCTGGAGGACTTGCTGGCAGAAGATCCGCGCCAATCGCAAGGAATGCTTGCAGAGAGACTCGGAGTAGGCCTCAGAACAGTTGGGGACCGGCTGAAAGCATTGAGAAAGATCCACAAGGAAGGCAGATGGGTGCCACATGACTTGAACGACCGGCAAATGGAGAAGCGAAAAATGATGGCTGAAATGTTGCTGGTTCGTCAAGAAAGGAAGTCGATTCTGTATCGTATCGTCACGGGAGATGAAAAGTGGATCTATTTCGAGAATCCCAAGCGCAAAAAGTCATGGCTTTCACCTGGAGAAGCGGCACCATCGACCCCACGGCAGAATCTGTTCGGAAAGAAAACAATGCTGTGCATCTGGTGGGACCAAAAAGGTTTGCTGTATTATGAGCTGCTAAAACCGGGCGAAACTGTTGATGCGGGCCCCTACAGACAACAATTGATCAATTTGAATCATGCATTGATCGAAAAACGGCCGCAATGGGCTCGAAGACATGGACGTGTCATTTTGCTCCACGACAACGATTCGTCGCACACCGCCAAATCGACGAAAGAAACCATCAAAGCGCTCGAATGAGAGGCCCTACCCCACCCGCCCTACTCTCCAGACCTCGCTCCTTCGGATGGCACACGGATTGGCTGACCAGCACTTCGCTAATTACGAAGAAGTGGCAAAATGGCTCGAATCTTGGCTCGCCTCGAATGGGGAGAAATTCTACTGGGAGGGGATACCCAATTTGCCGGATCGTTGGTCAAAATGTGTAGAATCCGATGGTGCATACTTTGAATAAACCACTTTTGCCAGTGCTGAAAAAATTTGTGTTTTCCTCATGCCGAAAAAGGACATTATTAACCGCCACACCTAGTAGTCACGAGTATCTTTAATCACGCCAGATTTTTCTGATATTTGCATCCATATTTTCCCAACTTATACTAAATCTTTTTTTATTCGAAAAATTAAATACGTGACGTTTTTTCGTATACCTTCACCAACTTTGGAGATTTTTTCATTTTTACTAAAATTCTCAAATTAGTCGCTGCTCAATTTTTAAAATGCTGATAGAACAACAGAGTAGTAGGGCAAACTATGGGAAACCAAATAAAAGTAGTTAGAGACCTTCGAATAGGGAGATTTTAAAGGGCACAAACTCTCATCTATCCACTATTCGTAGCTCGGTACGCTGGACAGACTGGTTTTAAAAAAATTAGACCTCGTATGTATATTTGGTTGACTTCTTTGAAAAATGCGGCAAATTTCGGACTACCTAACTTTAAATTCTCATTAAATCATTCATTGTCTGCTAATAAACAACAAATTAGAATGGTTTTGATATCTTAAGTATTTTGTAACATGCAAACGTTTTATTATTTTTTGGAACGAAGTGAACTTATGGGACGCCTCGGGGTGGTACCCTAGTCTGTGAAAAGTGTCCGTAACGTTAAATAAAAACAAGCGAGCCAATGCTCATGCGCGCGCATCCACTCAGCCACTCTGGGGGCGGGGCCTCTGGCTTGCGCTCTGGTCGGGAATCGATGTTGTTCGATGTTGAATCTTTCGATTCAACAGGTATTATTTCATTACCCTCCTCTACCTCTCTGCTTCTATTTATCGAAATAATCCTCTTTAAAAATTTTATTAATTTAATAGACAGAATAATAGAATTCAATAAAATGGCATCGAATTCAGAGACAGAACATTCAGAACATTTCGTTATTCAGCAACAAATAACAAAGGTGTGCTTACTTAATTAATAAATAAATGAAAATGAAATGAAAATAAATAAAAGAATATTGCAATAATTCTACTAATTTATTTATTATATTTCCAGCTAATAGAAGAAAATAATCAATTAAAAAAAAATCTACTAAAGGTAAGCGTTATATATTAATCGTGGGTGTATGTGTAAAATCCCCGTGAATCCCTAATTGATTTCATAACTAATTCCTATAATTTATTTATTTATTTAATTAATTGAATTTTATTATTTATTTATTCTATTTAAGGAAATAAAAATTAAAGAAGAAGAAAAATTCCTTGGAATTTGATTTCCAACGAGGATTTGATGAATTATTATTAAAATATCTAAGATTATTTATTTATTTATTATTAGAGTATCTATTAGTTAGATATTTATATAATATACTGAGTAAAACATTGTATAAATTCATATACTGTTTTTTCTCAAATTCAAAAATATTTCCAAACAAGTTTGTTCAGTACCCACCTCTCCATCCCCTCCCTCGATTAGCACTCATGGATTTAATTTTAACATTTTTTTATTTTATTTTCTTTGAAGGAAAGAAATACGAAAAAAAGCCGAGTACCAAAAAAGGTATCGGGAGCGTGAAAAAAAAACAAGGTACGGTATATAATTTATATACCGTATATTATATATATTATAATATTTTGCAGTGTAATTTTAAATACGACTGTAAAGTTAGTAGACATCAGACGAGAAATTAATGATTTTATAATCAATTTCAGTATCGGAGAAAAAATATAAAAAAAAACAAGTAGGCAATATCAACAAGAGTATCGACAAAGAATAAAAGAAAAAATACAAAAGATCCAAGGTATGGTATGAAAATTATATACATTTTTAATAAATTTATTATTACCATTAATAACTGTAATTAATTTTAGTACTTACTACTATCGATGCTGTTTTCTCGAGATATTTGGCAAAAATCGAATCACAAATATATATATCTTATTTTAGTTACCATAAAGCTATAGTTTCTATGATAGAACATAATTAGGCTTAATTATTATTATTCATATAAATACCTGTTTCTTTTTGTATATTATTATTATTATATATTATATATTTTTATAAATCATTGTAAATAAAATAAAGGTGTTAAGATAATTTTATAAAGCAGTTTCTTTGCTTTTTATCGATAAAAAAATCATAATAAAAAATGTATACCCGAATAATTATTTTTCTTTATACCTAGAATAGAACTTAAAATTAATATTTTTATAATAAGGAACTTCGTTCCTATCCGGTGTCCTACGACACAGATCGACTTTTTTTATTTAAACTGAAGAAGATTCACGTTTCTTATATGATTATTTCTATAATAAATATTTTTTAGGCTAGAAAAGTCCCATTTTCGAGGGAGGTTTAATGGAAGTAAATCACCAGATTTCTGAATCACTATAGTACATTCACTTTTCTTTCACTATGTGAGTAAAGTTCCACTTTCTTGCATGTTTATTTTTAAACGTTGTGTATTACTTAACCACTTAAAACTAACTCTTTAAAATTAAATAACTGTTCAAATATAACCTTTAGCTTTAATAAAAAATTATTTTAATAAAATAATTCATTTACTTTTTTCTTCAGTTCAATTTCAAGTTCATACATATAACTATTATTAATAGGGTAGATTGGGGTGAGACTCCCTATTGTACAAGATGCCCTATTCACCCACGCCCATGCGGTAAAACAGCTAACCAGTAAGTTGGAATGAAGGATCGTGCCCAGAGAGAGTATACAAATAGTTTTTGTTGATTAATCACAGTTTTAAGTGGTGTTTTTAAATGATTTTGTCATCCTGATTGCTCTGGTAAGTAAGTACCCGAAATCATATCCAAACATACTTTACTTATTTATATTAACCGTAGTTTTGATAGAAGAGAAATAACTCGGTTAGTTTTAGTGAGTTTAAAGTGTGGGCTTTCTATTAGTCGCGTAATGACCGCGGTGCTAGACGGGCCGGCGTCTTGTCCAATGCTTTGGGGGAAGACGACAAACATTTTTTGGGGGTAAGATGCCGTAGTTTTTGCGTTGGTGTAAGATCTTGGTTTGTATTATAATACATTTAAAATTAATTTTTGGAAACTATTCCGATGGTTTCTTTCCAGAAATGCCGATATAGCACATACATAAAAAATGGAACGAAAATGATTTCCAAAAAGTTTTCAAAAGCGAAAATATTACTTAAAAGGATAAAAAACACTTAAAAGTGTTATTATATTTTAATAAACTGGAATTCATTTAATAAGACTTTGCATTGATTCCCCATAAGGCATCTTACCCCAAAGGTATCTGTCATCTTACCCCAAGATTGAGGTAAGATGACAGACGTTTAAAAAAATTTTTTTTAGGTCAAAAATAGTTTTTCAAAGCTAAAGTTATTTTTTTATTAATCACAAAAGTAAAATTAGGGCGTCTTCCCCCAGTCTACTATAAATAAAAATATAAAAATTATCTTAAACTAAACTATGTATTATAAAATATTACATAAAATAGATCAATTTTAGCGTTTCTAATTGTCAGAATAATTTTGAAAATTAAAACTACTAAGATAACAGTTTTTGATTAAGGTGACAACTTAATTTCGTTCTGAAGTTTTTATCAAATAATTGCGAAATTATTTGTTTGATAGTAATGTGGAAAATGAAATGTATTAATTAAAGAAAGTAAAAGTCCATTATTTATTCAATACGTACTTGTTTTCTATTATTATCTAACAATAACAATAAATAGTTTTCCAATCACTTTAATAACAACTTGAGAATTTTAGTTCGAAATGTCACACAAAGCTATTTTCATACAATTTAACAGATTTTAGGATGGATATAAAAGACAAATAATAATAGAAATGCCGGTTATATCTTTCTGGGCAAGCCAAATGCCCGGATTGCATTTTTGGGGGTGAAACAACTCTTCTGACATAATAAAAATAATTCATAATACCTCGGATTTAGTAGTTTATTTTCTATAGATTTTTTAATTCAAAAGATTGTTTAGATAGAGGTAAGGGACAAAGTGAGGCTTCAAAATAAAGATTACAGGATATATAAAGAGAAATCAATAAGGTTGTCATCTGGTTGATGCAAATAAACAATATATGTACTAACATTTGTATAGCAAACATAAATATATAATATAGGTACAATATAATTTATTTGTTTGAGATTATAAATAGTTACGAAGGTTGACCTTCATCATCACTCTTTTTAATTAGTAATACCTGGAGGCACCGAGCGATGCTCGGTAACTTCTGCCTTCAGTTAAAAACTTTATTTTAATATTATTTTTAATTTAAAATTCTGATAAAAAGGTCGATTTTTATTTGAGAGCCGTTTTCAAATTAAAAAAATACAAATATATATAGTACTCGCCCACTGTACCCCCCCCCCCTCACCCCGCTTGACCCCACCCCCGAAACCTCGCCCTACCCCCGGATCCCCCACCACTGCACCCCACCTCCTGCACCTGTTTTGATTCAACCATATGATTCATTTTTATTCATCCAATTGTTAATAAATAAAACCTATCAAAATGTGTTGTTTTTTTCAGAAAATTGAGACCTGCTTATGCGAAATATATTTTAAAATAAATTCTTGATTATTTTTTATTCTATTAAATAAAAAAATTCTTTATAAAAACAATTATAAAACGTTTATTAATATTTCTAACGTTTAGCTTGAACAAAATATGTTTTAAACCACAATCACAATACTTCTTCAAGGCCTTTGAGAATAAAGGATTTACCCGACCCATTGTCTGCCTGAGCACAAAAGGAAAAAAGGAAACCTTTTTTTTAACCCTAAGAATGGGATTTGTCTACCTGAGAATAATTAATTTGATTACGAAAAAACCCATCAAAAACAATTTTGTCGAAGATGAGACCGTGACAGATCGAATTGTCACCCCCAAAACCCCCTAACTCGTGAATTTCATCAAAATCGGTAGACTCGTTTTCAAAATAGAACCAAGATACAAACAAATATATATACAAACAAATAAATATACAATTTTTGCTCGTTTAATAAGAGTAGAAATATTATCTGTTATTTTTCATGGGCTCAATTGTTCAAATAGATATAGAAAATTCGTTTTGTTGTTATAGAAATCTACCCACATAATCAATAGCTATAACAACAAAACGAATTTTCTATATTCATTTGAATAATTGAGCCCATGCAAAATAACAGATAATATATATTTAATTAAAAAGACTGATGATGAAGGTCAAACCTTCGGAACTATAATCTCAAATAAATAAATTATATATTGTATAGGTATATACTATTTATATTTGGTATACAAATGTATATGTTTATTTGCATCATGCAGAGGACAACCTTATTGATTTCTCTTAATGAATCGACAACTCTTCTACTCTCGGTAAAAAAATATTTTCAATTAGAGGATATGTTGGACATGATTTTAAAATATCTCCCAGAAAAAGACGTTTCGGCCCAAATTTTATTGGGCCATCCTCAGTTATTGAGAATTATACACATAATAAATACGCACATGCGTTGACATAACTAAGTTCGATTACATGTGCTTATTCTAATATGTGTATATGTTGCAGTAAAAACCCGTTTTTATTAAGAACGGGTTCTTACTAATTAAAACGCGTTTCACTGAATACCTTTGAGGCAACTAGAGTTTACTGATGTTGGATGGGTTTGGTCAAGGGTCTAGAATCTTAATTTTTGACCTTTCGCCCCATTTTGGGGTGTTTATTTTCAAAGTTTTTTAAACGAAAATATAAAAAATTACATCCTTACTTCTAATTTTTGACATTTTCTTTTAAAAATTTTTGCAAATAAACACGCACAATGAGGCGGAAAGTCAAAAATGAAGATTCTAGACCCTTGAACCAAAATCAACCAACATCAGAAAATTCTAGTTGCCACAAAGGTATTCAGTGAAACGCATTTTAACTAGTAAGAACGGGTTTTTACTGCAACATATATTTGTTTTTTTAGGCCCTCTTCCCTTATAGCTGTCCGATGAGGGGTGAACCGCGACCTAATATGCTGTACACCTACTTCCACTTGTACTTCCAAATATTTCCAAGTACTTCCAGATATTTCCAAGTAATTCCAAATATTTCCAAGTACTTCCAAATATTTCCAAGTACTTCCAAAATACTTCCAAAGAGGTGTACGCCTACTTCCAATCGCTGATCACCCCTCGCTGTCCGATATTCTCACACCGGATGAGTGACTCAGGGTGTGGCCACAGTAGAACGGTATAATTCCCAATAACTGAGGATGGCCCAATAAAATTTAGGCCGAAACGTCTTATTCTGGGAGTTTTTATTGAACCTGGCGCATCCCACTTTGGCTGATTAACCCACTGTGAATACAATTTAGATAGGATGCAAAATGTTGAATAAATACGTAGTTACTAAAGCGGAGAAATGCATTATTGTCTTTTGTGAGAAATGACGTTATAGCTTATTTTTTTTAATTCCTCAATTCCTAAATAAATTGTTTATGATTCGTCTTCTACTTTGAATGTTTTAATTTTAGACTTATTAAGAAATCATTTTGAAATTTATTATTTTCGTTTATTTGTATGACTATTTTTGTGCTCCTAATCAAAACCTCTTTAATGCAATTCTTTAAGAGACCCGATACGTAGTATTGAATTATCCTAATGATTCATCAATTAAATTTTTCTACTTATTATAATTTGTCTATTTATTCTCAAAAACCATTCTATTCCAATCTCTTAAGTTATAGTAAAATAGAAATTGATTATTTGTAATCAGTTTCCGTTTTTGGAATTGTAAAATAATAGATATTGGTATGAGGAAAATATTAACCAAAAACCAAATGTTTAGGTGTCCGGTATATCAATTAAATCTTTTAAAATTCAAATCATATATCAGACGATAAAAATTTCAATATAAGAAATTTGCAAAAAGAAAACATTAATAAATTAAAAAAAAAGCGGACAAGGGCGTGTGAGGCTCATCTAAAATGTAAATTAATCATTTTAGAGGAATCAAAATAATTATTTTCGAAATTATTACTTGGTTCTCCACAGCTTGTCTGCCTGCTTTCGGAGCCTAGTATTGAAATCACGTCGTTTTTTTGCTAATTGTGTTAAAAAATATATGTAATTTCCAAGCATGATTTTTTCTGTCTGTGTGGATTCAGATACTTCCGATAACTTAAGAACGTAGAAAGTTTGTTCGTGTGCTAAAATATTTGTATTTTCAATACGGAGAAATGTTTAGATTTTGGGCTTTCTTGCTTTAGAGCTTCTGGTTCAAAAATGCAGAAAACATAATTTTTTGAATGATTTTATTGAGATTTTAAGTCACTGTTATTATAGGAATAAACGAACAGTTTATTTAAGTTGATTATTAATTACTTATAAGGGTACCCCTAACGTAAATATGTTTTCATTTTTTTTTTGTTATTTAATATAATAAATGTGCTTTTAAGCGATAGTTTCATTAAAATGACTAAAAAAGGCGGGGATAGAATATATGATATCTCTTTAGAGCTAAGGCATTGCAAGGATTAAAACTGTTTCAGACTATTAGAGATTAATTTCTTAATTTCTATTTTTCTAGAAACGGCCTTTTGATTTTAAGAAAATCGAAATCAATATCAGATCTAGATATGTGTAATTTAAAATGATTAAAATGATTAATAAATAATTAATAAAAATAAAAGCTTTTCAATTAAAGTGATTAATTCTCCATGCAATCAGCGATTCGAGCCTTGAAAAAGTTTTTTCCCTCCCATTTATATTAAACTTTTTGCAGATTTTTAAATTAAAGTTTTGTAAGGTTGGGGTACACATAGTGAGGCGAATTTGTAGGGGACTAAGGCCTCAAAATTAAAATAATTAAATGAAAATTTTAATAGCATTTTAAAAGAGCTCTTAATCGGTACCTCACTATATAGGATGTACATTTTTCTTTTCATAAACAATTTTTATGTTTAAGAAGGTCCCTCAAATACTTTTTCAATAAAGATAAGAGTAAATAAATATTATATTTAATATTGATTTACTATGAGTTAGGATACTAGGTCACTTATTTACATTAAAATTAAAAAATTAAAAGATATAAATTTTTTCTTTTTCAATATATATATTTCGGGCTATCAACCCATCTTCAGGAAGTACAGAAAGTAACCTTCCTGAAGATGGGTTGATAAACCGAAATATATATATTGAAAAAGAAAATTTTTTTTATATCTTTTAATTTTTTAATTTTAATGTGAAATAAGTGACCTAGTATCCTTAACTCATAGTAAATCAATATTAAATATAGTATTTATTTACTCTTATCTTTATTAAAGATGTTTCACCTTGCACCAACACCACAATCTCTACTAATTATTTTTTCAATATTTGACAATTACTTAAATTAATTGTAGATTATCATCAAATTTTATTTTTCGGGGGTTAGAAGCTTCAGAAGGGACAAACGGACAGACAAATAAATGTCCCGATAAGCGTTCGGTTGTTTACCTTTTTTGGCAGTGAACCCTAAAATAATAGTATAGTTTCTACCGAGTGGTGAACCGCGATGGGAATCAGGTGTACACGTCGTTGGAATTATGTGGAATTCATTAGATTAATCTATTGTCTTCTACTTAGAAATGAAAGTGGAAGTGGAAGTAGGTGTACAAGATATTAGGTCGCGGTTCACCCCTCGGTTTCTACTATCAGTAACAATTCATATTTTAATTAATCAATTTTCCAAAAAATGAGTATTTTTAGAAAATTAATAAAAAATTTATTTCAACATTTAAAGAAAAATTTATAACGATAAGTAAAATACCTTGAGCTTATGCTAACTAGATATTTATTTATCTATTTTATGGAAACTTTTAAAATAATAAATATTAGCATGTTTTATTATTAATTCACCTAATTTAAAAATATATATATGGTATATATTATAATATAACAGGAATAGTAGGGAATTGGATAAATTAAAAACACAGAGTTTTTATTAAATGGGCCAGACGTTTTGTCAATTTATTTTGACTTTATCGGTGGTTTATTTTATCACTCTTTGTCAAAAAACAATTTTACTATAAAACAAAACATCATTAATCTTTCTTTGACATATTCTTGGCTGAATTATTGATCACTAGTACACTCAAATTATATTTTTATAAGGAAAGTTTTGGTCCTGTCATGGAAAATGCTGGATATCTATAAATCTAAGACTTGTATCATAAAAGTGGTACAAGTAAACGTTCAAGTCAACAAAATTTCCTAGAGAATGAATTAAGAATCAAATTTTTAGGATTAGTGATTTTCATTTCATGAAGGAAAAACTGTGATTTTTTGCAAAAAATTGCAGTTTTTCAAAACTTCAACCTTATTGCGGCATGGATTACCATTTATCCAATTAATATGAAACTTTCTTTTAATTATAGAAAATTTAATCTAGTTTTAAAATGTATAGAGTGGCCTTTGCTGAAAACATGCTCCTTCATGGTCAAAATGGGAAATGTCAAAAAAAGAGCGAGTTTTTGGGTGATCCGGGGGGGCTGCCGAGGTCGAAAACTTGGACTTTGCGCTTGAACCCGAACGGTTAGTCGGAGAAAAAACCTAAATAATGAAATTTGTAGGAAATTTTATGAACTTTCATTTTGATTTGGAAGGATATTTACGAAAAGTTGATAGTTTTCGAGTTATAAGCAAAAAATGGAAATTTTCACATTTTTTTGCATTTTCTACAATGTTGCGTCCCAAAATTTTGGTAGGAGACCTCAGATTTGAATTCTGCGCCCCAAAAAACATATATTTGTAAAAAATCAGAACTACCCCAAAACTTTTCCCATAGGGGCCCATTTGAGCACAATTTGACTCGACTATACATAGAATATGTCAAAGAAAGATTAATGATGTTTTGTTTTATAGTAAAATTATTTTTTGACAAAGAGTGATAAAATAAACCACCGAGGAAGTAAAAATAAATTGACAAAACGTCTGCCCCTTTTAATAAAAACTCAGTGTTTTTAATTTATCCAATTCCCTACTATTCCTGTTATAAATTTACTATGGATACGAATGATGTAACATTATATATTATAATAATATATAAAGGGAATTGGATAGGTAAATTAAAAACACGGAGTTTTTATTAAATGGGCCAGACGTTTTGTCAATTCTATTTTGACTTCTTCGGCGGCTTCATTTTATCACTCTTTGTCAAAAAACAATTTTACTATAAACAAAACATCATCTATCTTTCTTTGACATATTCTTGGATGATTTGTTAAAGGTTGTTGATTACTGTATAAGAATATGTCAAAGAAAGATTAATGATGTGTTTTTTGACAAAGAGTGATAAAATGAGCCACTGAGGAAGACAAAATAAAAACGTCTGGCCCATGAAAAAACTCGGTGTTTTTAATTTATCCAATTCCCTACTATCCTGTTATAAATTTACTATGAATACGAATGATGTAACATTATATATTATAATAATATAAATATACATTTATTAAAAAAAATTTATTTACCGATAAATTAAAAAACTGATTGATGGTTTCTTAGACGTTTGCCATCTGCAGAGGACGAAATCATGGACGCTGGCGCATTTGAGAGGGGTTCCTCGGACGAATGCATCTAAACTAGACCGAAGATTCACCATGATACCTAGAAAGAAGATTAAACTCACTCAATGATCAAGTGACAAATGAGTGGTAAATTGCATTTGCCCTCATACTAAGCACCGACGATATTAATCCCCACCAGGATGGTAAAATGAGGAGAAATGCGAAGGCCATTAATTCCATTAATTTTATCAGAGCCGTAGGGGAGAGGTGAGGAAGAGAGATTCAACGTGGGTAACCAAAGCGTTAAAATGACAGGCCGAGGGAGCTGCACTCCTCCAGAAATTGACACTATATATTAATTGGTACTTGGTTTTGGCAGCTGTTAATCTAGAAGTGCACACCACCTTCTTTTCTTGTGGCCTAGTCTGTCTGCACTTCTACAACTAACATATATGATATATGTTGCAGTATAATACCTTTGTGGCAATTAGAATTTGGTTGAGTTTGGTTCAAAGGTCTAGAATCTTCATTTTTGACCTTGCGCCTCATTTTGGGTGTTTATTTTCAAATAATGCATCTCTTTTTTTATTATGGGTCTTTTATAGTAAATTTTATTTTTCTTGGATTTTTTTAGTTTGAACATTTTATAATTTTAATTTTTTAATAGACTCCTAACCCCTTAAATTTTGGTTCGATTTCAACCAAAATCTAATCAGCTCTTAATTTCAATATAAAGAATCTACATGTGAAATTTCGTTTTTATATTCACACTCAGTTTTTGAGCTACAGCGCTCATAAAATTTGGTATCTTACTAACAGACATTTTGACAAATTAATTAATATCTCGTAAAATATAATTTTTTCGATGTTCACTTATTAGAACTTTTTTGTAGATCCAAAACTCCATGGTTTCGCTCAATTTTTTTATCAAAATAATTTGAGCCATTTTTGATTTTTGTGATATATAAATATATATATATATATATGTTCAGTGTGAGGCTTCCGCGGATAAATTTATGTCATTAGAGGTTTCGAGTGCGGGTTTGAGAGTTTAGTTAGTAAAACTCTCAAACCCACGCGGAGAAACCCGAAAAACCTCTAATGACATATATACTCTCAAACCCACGCGGAGAAACCCGAAAAACCTCTAATGACATATATACTCTCAAACCCACGCGGAGAAACCCGAAAAACCTCTAATGACATATATATATAGGTATATAAATTTACTACAATTCTCATCTGTCTGATTCTTTGGGGAATCGAAACAGATGAATTTTGTTCAGTTTTTCAATAATAAATTTTATTTAGAATGTTTATATGTTAACATTTAAATGAAAAGCGAAAGTTAAAACTTTCATCCGGTCACTGCACTATTTTGGTGCACTTGGGACCAGACTCGTTTTGATAGTGAACGAAGAGCTGAAAAAAAGAGATACAGGACCCAGCCGGGTATGATCCGACATCTTCTGCGTTAAGCCCGCAAATGCCTTCTCCATTTAGGCGATGGATCCCCCGACTAGATCCTATAATCAAATCTTATATATATTCAACTCTCTAGTTCAATCGCGTTTTTCTTCTATTTTTCTAATAGTATAGCTATAAATTTACTACAATTCTCATCTGGAGAAGGCATTTCCGGGCTTAACGTAGAAGATGTCGGATCATACCCGGACGGGTCCTGTATCTCTTTTTTCAACTCTTGGTTCACTATCAAAACGAGTCTGGTCCCAAGTGCACCAAAATAAGGGCAGTGACCGGATAAAAGTTTTAACTTTCGCTTTTCATTTAAATGTTAATATATATATATATATATATATATATATATATATAATATATATATGATATATAAATATTATTTTATATTATTTTATAAAAAAAAACGATACTTAAATCTTTGTTTTCACTGTACAAAAAACGAAGTTAAAAACCCCACTTTTTTCATGCACGATTACCTACTCTGTATGGCAAAGTAAAAAATTCATTAATAAATACGTATTTGAAAAGGAAATAAATAACCTGAAAATAGTCATTATCGGATTCATGGAATAGTGTCTGCGTAGAGAGTGATGTCGTATCGTCTTATTTCCGATCAGAGTAATTGGAAAGAGAGTCTGTCCCATGCGTAGCGGAAGAACTAGAGGTAAATCCTACATCCTACATCCTTAAAAGAGTGATTAATCAATAGAATTGCTAAATAAACATTTATAAAATGTCTACTGAATACCGACTAGAAGACAATTTAATTATTTTTATCAAAAAAAAAATCATGCAACTAATCTAATTATTACTATACCATACGTAATATGGGTAAATATTGTAATCATGCAGAAAGAAACAGTGTGTACTAAAGGATTATTTGAGCCATCTTTATTATTAAGATTATCATAGTAATAATAAAGAAAATTTTATTTATATTTATAAAACAATCTCAATAAAATTTTGTAAATATAAAATTTTAAAGTATTATTGATAAATGCTAAAAAATAAAAGTAGTTCTCTAATTACAAAATTGCAATATCTGGGGATTATTGTTTTGCGGTTCCATTAAACCGCAATGTGTGTTATCGTAGAGTTTGGGAAATATTCTATTTATTTTGTTTAATAATAGCCGCAAAGCGTAAAAGCATTGATCCTCACAGTTCAACAAAGCTTAAGAGAAGCCTATGATTGAATAATTTCTATTTAAATATTTATATATTATATTTTACTAATAATTTTAATTAAACTAAACGTGATACAAATAATAAAAAAAAATTGTAAGGGCAAGGGCGGATCCAGGGGGGGGCGGAGGGGTCGATCGCCCCCCATACAGGCCCGTGCCTGGCGGGAGTGCAACACGTGCGTCGCACGCAGAGTCCAAAAAACGGCGGCCAAATCGCCAGGGAATTTATAACAATTTTTTTATTTTTTTAATTTTATTTTAATGAACTTAAAATATGAGATATGAAATTTGTAAAAAAAAAACATTTATTTTTTTAAAAAATTTTAAAATTGAAAATAAAGTATATATGTGTGTGTGGCGTCTCTGACCCCCCATCCTCATCGTTTCAGCCACTTTTGAGAAATTCAGAAAAAATTAATCAAAAATACCAATAATTTTCTGCACGAATATTATACTTTTATTACATCTTACGTATAGTAAAGTAAAATAATAAAATAATGATTCCCGTCGGTAATTATTGTCCACAAAGATCATTAAGACCCTAAACGAATGCATCTGGCGGATCCACGGGGGGGGGGGGGCGACCGCCCCCCATACAGGCCCGTGCCTGGCGGGAGTGCAACACGTGCGTCGCACGCAGAGGCCAAAAAACGGCGGCCAAATCGACATGGAATTTATAACAATTTTTTTTTTATTTTAATGAACTTAAAATATGAGATATGAAATTTGTAAAAAAATTCCATGTGTGTGTGTGGGGGGGGCGGCGTCTCTGCCCCCCCCCCCCCCCCCCCCGCTTGGACAATTCGATCGCGACACACTTTCGAGATAAAAAGTAGATCTTATATACATCGGGCACCTTATATACATTCTCCCCCCCCCCATAAAAAATTCCTGGATCCGCCCTTGAGTAAGGGTGCGTAATCCCCTCTAATAAATTTTGGAACTTATCTTGGATTTTTAGAATATTCTAGTCCCTTCGGGAGCGAATTTCGTTAAATATTTTTTTACTTTATCCATGCGAGGCAGATAAAGAATTGTTTTTCAATATTAAGATGACGAATTAACGTATCATACGCAAAACAATATGCTTATTTGTGTATCTAGAAGCAAACATCCGACATCCATTTTAAAACTCTTAGATTTATAGATTTGGATTCAGTGACCCGAAAAACATATATAAGTAAAAAAGAAATACCCCAAAACTTTCCCCATAGGGGCTCATTTGAGTACAATTTGACTGGACTATATAAAGAATCTAAGAATTAGTGTAGAACCAAACATACGCAACTCCAAATGGCCAATAAGTGCTAGTTAAGTACATAATATATTCAAGTATAATATAAGTGATTTACTGTTTAAACGGAACCCTAATAATCACGTAAAATGACCTATTTGGGACTTTCTTACCACGTCATTTTAATGGAAAATAAATAAAAAAAAAAAAAAAAATGAATCTAAGTCTTCTTAAATATATATATATTTACAGGGATACCTCACAAACCATGATAAAATTTCATTTTTTTATTTTTTACCCTCCCCAAAATAATCACTCGATTAAAAATTTTGTATTCTTCTTAATTTCGGGGAAAATGAATACATTTACCTTGGATATTTCAAGTTCTTATTGAGTTTTTGAGCTACAATGCTTTGAAAGAAAGACTCAGAGATTATAGGGACACTCCGTTTTACTTTTGATCGGAACCCTAAAAAGAAACTACATATATACAAAGGATATCGAAGATCTTATTAAAAAATGTCAAAAGAGTTTCATCCTCTCAGAAATCGAACCCAATATATTGTAACTTCGTCTCAAAGATTAGCCAATAGCCTGGACTGTGATTTAGCACTTGGGTTCGATCGCTGAAAAGATAAAAACCCTTTTGATATTAAATCAAACAAGTTATAAGAGCTTTGATAGTCCTTGAATAGTTTATTTTTTAAATGAAATTTAAATATTTATATTCAATTATATTTTTAATGCTCCAAAATTGGTTTTCTTATATATTTTTCAAAGTAACAATTTCTATCAAAATGAGTACAAAATTAATTAAATTAATTTTAATTTATTAATAAAAGACCGTGATTTTATACCTAATCATCAAATACATAATAGTAAAAAGAAACGAAAATCATTGAATATAAATACGTATTTATAAATAAAAGACTTTAAAATATAGGAAATGGGAAGGAAAAATTTATATGCAATTTCAATTATCGATAAATAATTAGTTTTGTTACATGAAACATTTTTAAAATAGATAGCAATGTAGAGAGATGGGCCAAGGTTTTATCTAGTATGGATTATGAATTGCAGTGACCGTTTGCTGGATGTTCATCATCGGTCGCGGTTGAAAGCCCAGGCTGACAGGAAAATACGAATCGTCAGCTTTCCAGGAAAAAGGGAGGAAGATAGATAGATAGATAGTCAGAGATATCGAGTTCGATTTGATGCTAGACTGATAATGATAATGAATATGTATCAGACCCGTTTTCATTCATCTGCTCTGATCATTCACGTGGAAACTATATTGAATTAGAAAAGTGGGAGAGAAAATAGAATAGGGTAGGAAAAGAGGAATTGAATAATAGTTCAAATTATAATTATTGGAAAGTATGCAATGCAATAGAATTTTTAGATTTATAGTGTGATGAAGCAAAAAGACCATGGTTTTTGTTGTCCATACGCTACGTCTTTTTGATCAAAAAGCCTGTGCGAACTTGGTTTACGCAGATAAGATGTAGTGTAGGGGCCAGCTGATTAGCCATCACAAGGTTTCAATTTCGCTAATACGATTAGAGATGAACTAACTTTTTAGTAGAATTGAGGGGGGGGGATATGAGTTTTGTAGGTATTTATCTAACTTTCCACATAAATTTCACCATTTCTGCCTAACCCTTTGAGGTACTCAAATTTTTATAAGAACCTCTTTTAAGAAATTAAAATATCGAAATTTTTCTTCATTAGAGTATTTTAATATGTTAAATATCTAGGACACTAGAGCATTATTTATCTAACTTTCCACATAAATTTCACCATTACTGCCTAACCTTTTGAGGTACACAAATTTATATAATGATATTTATTAAAGAAGATTTAATTCCACTAAGAAAAGTTGATATGAGTGAAATGTCTAAAATCAATAGTTTACGAGTTAAGAAATATTATAGAGCGAATGGATCAATAACTAAGAATGTGTATCTGATGGCCAAACATCCTCTCGATATAAGAGACCAAAATAATAATAAATGAGAAATAAATCGATCTTATTTTATCGATTTCATCTTTTCTGAGGTTCACAGTATCATTCTAATATAAAAAAATAGCATTTTGATTAAGAATTTTGTAATTTAAAAGAAATTCTATGAAAGGATTCAATTTCTTCTATCCGAAGCGAATCAACTAGAAATGCCAAAAAAGTTTTATTTTTTTCTCATTACATATTCAATCAAATATATTGAAATTTCATATCTGAGTGTTATTTCCATTTATATTTTAAAGAAAATAATTTTTATTAGAATATTTTTATTTTAAAGGGTAGTTTATTTGAAACCTAATTTGAAAAAACGCTAATAACTCCTTTGAAATAATTTTTTAAAATATGAAATTAATTAGAAATTATAAAACAATTAATTATTAATAATTAGATTTAATTTTGAACGAAATTGGTTCAGTACTTTTTGAGAAAATGGTCAAAAACCATCTGAACCGTCGTTGAAAAGGCCGTTTTAGAAACATTTTAAAATTCCCCTCCATGTCACAAGTCAATAGTTCGTTTCATATGACTTTTTAAACTTTTTCCAAAGGCACCTAGTGATTTCAAAAAGCATCGTTTTTTAGACGGTTCATATGGTTTTTGACCATTTTCTTCAAAAAGTACTGAATCAATTTCGTTCAAAATTCTATCTAATTATTAATAATTAATTGTTTTATAATATTAATTTCATATTTAAAAAACATTTTTTATGAAAAATTGTTATTAGCGTTTTTTCAAATTGGACTTCAAATAAACTACCCTTTAAAAATGCAAATATCCTAATAATAATTATTTGATATAAAAGATAAATGAAAATAACAAACAAATATGAAATTTCAATAGATTTGAATAAATATCTAATAAGAAAAAATATAACTTTTTGCCATTTCTAGTTTATTCTCTCCCAGAGAGAAGAAATTGAATCTTTTCATACAATTTCTTTTAACCTACAAAATTCTTAATCATAATGCTATTTTCTTATATTAGAATAATACTGTGAACCTTCAGATAGATGAAATCGATAAAACAAGATCGTTTTTTTTCTGATTTATAATTCTTTTGGTCAAGAGGCTGACCCAGCAAGTCACCCGGCATCATCGAGTCATTTGATACTCTTTTCTAGCTTTTTACCATTTCCGTAAAAACTAATCAATTAATTTCGGAGCACCATAAGTTATAATTTGATTTAGCTGAGATTTTGTATTATAAATAAACTTTGTATTAGGCAACTTTCCGCATACGGCCGTTTCAAATTATTGATTTTAGTTTTTTCACTCCACCCTACTGTATACTTAGGGATGGCGATGATTAATTTTCAGTAAAATTTCCTTATTGTGAAATTCTTTTCTCGAATTAATTGAGAAACCTAAAGAGATGAGATACTGGAATTCGAGACACCGTCTCCTCATGTCGACGATACCCTTTCCTTATTCAGACATGATATTTTATAAATGTCTACTCAATAAAAATTCCATAGAGAAAAAGAACAAAATATTTTTTTAAAATTCATAAATTTTTTCTATTTAAAAAAATTTGGTTTTGCTAATATTTTCTACCTTATTAGATTAGTTAAACGAGTGTGGGACTGACCCTCTGAACTTCGGCCTATTCTCCGACCCTCAGTGGTCAATTCTTAATAAACTAGACGGGAGCCGAGTCTAGAGTTAAGAGTCTATGGGAATTCATTCATTGCAATGACTTGAATCAATCAATTTCAATCTCTTCAATTTTATTAAATCATAACTTAAATACCCTATTATTCTATTCAATACCATGACTTAATCTTCAATATTTTTATACTATGTAACACCATTCAGCATCCATGCTAGTAATAAATTGGATAAAACATTTTAATAGAAGAATTTAATGAAAATAAAATAAAATTTAATTAATCTTATAAAAATAAAGTAATGAAAATATAAAAAAATTCTAGGTATCACAAAAATTTGTTGTGAAACCTACCTAGAATTTTTATATTTTTAAAATTTTCATTACTTTATTACAATATGTTTCGCCAAGAACCTACACCAATCTCCCTTAACAAAATGAATCTTATAACATTCTTTTTTACTTGACCATTAAGTATATAAGTACCTGGAGGCACCGAGCGATGCTCGGTAACTTCTTCCTTCAGTTAGAAGCTTTATTTTAATATTATTTTTAATTTAAAATTCTGATAAATTTTTATTTGAGAGCCGTTTTCAAATTAAAAAAAATACAAAAATATATGATATTCGACCACTGTACCCCCCCCCCCCCATCTCCACCCCGCTCGACCCCACCCCCGGATCCCCCCACCACTGCACCCCACCTCCTGCACCTGTTTTGATTTAACCATATGATTCATTTTTATTCATCCAATTGTTAATAACTAAAACCTATCAAAATGTGTTGTTTTTTCAGAAAATTGAGACCTACTTATGCAAAATATATTTTTAAATAAATTCTTGATTATTTTTTATTCTATTAAATAAATAAAATTCTTTATAAAAACAATTATAAAACGTTTATTAATATTTCTAACGTTTAGGTTGAACAAAATATGTTAATAAAAATTTTTAAGAAAAAATAAAACCGACTTCAAAAAATTAAATGAAACTAATAAAATACACTAAAAGGTATAAAATATTTATTATCTTATTTAGTTACAACTAAACGACTAAATATTAACATGAAATTACTTTTGAAGTCGGTGCCAAACAAACTATACCTATAAGCGAGCGTACCCACCAAACGTACCTATATGTTTGGCACCGACTTAAAAAAGTAATTTCATGTTAATATTTCGTCGTTTAGTTGTAACTAAATAAGATAATATTTATTTTATACCTTTTAGTGTATTTTATTTGTTGCATTTAATTTTTTTGAAGTCGGTTTTATTTTTTTCTTGAAATTTTTTATTTTTCTCTTTTTAGTGATGTTATTAATAGTGATCATATCATCAGAACTTGACCAAATTAATATTGCGCCATCCCTAAGATACCCCTTTCCAATAAAAAAAGAATCATCGAAATCGGTTCATAAACAAAGAAGTTAGTCCTGAACAAACCTAACAAAAAAGGTCTAATACCTACGAAAAAAATGGGACCAATCGGAACGTAGACTAGACCCAATGCAAAAAAAATTTCAAAATCGGTTCACAATTGGCGGAGATATGAGGTAACATAGGCACAAAAAAAAAAAAAAATCAGTCGAATAGAGAACCTCCTCCTTTTTTGAAGTCGGTTAAAAACCACAATCACAATACTTCTTCAAGGCCTTTGAGAATAAAGGATTTACCCGACCCATTGTCTGGCTGAGCACAAAAGGAAAAGGGAAACTTTTTTAAAACCCTAAGAATGGGATTTGTCTACATGAGAATAATTAATTTGATTACGAAAAAACCCATCAAAAACAATTTTGTCGAAGATGAGACCGTGACAGATCGAATTGTCACCCCAAAAACCCCCTAACCCGTGAATTTCATCAAAATCGGTAAAGCCGTTTTCAAAATAGAACCAAGATACAAATATATAAACAAATATATATACAACTCGTTTAATAAGAGTAGATATGGTCAAATTTCGAAAAAAAAAGGAATTTATAAAGGCAGCCCAAGGATAGTGAAAAAATTCTCTCGAATAAAATAGAATCCTTTTTTCCCCCACTCAAAATCCGACGTTCATTTTTTTTTTTAATGCAATCGAATGCAAGAAGGGGTGTACCAGTAAAGATGCAGCCCCTATGGATCTCGAAAGACCCTTGCATTACCGAAGAGAAGGGAAAGTTGATTAAGTGAGAGGGTGTAGACGTAGGTGTCTATGCACTCCGGTTTTGAAGGTTTGAAGATTATAAGTGCTGGGAAAGATGGAGGCTGGGAGAGAGTTCCAGTTCCTTGAAGTCATGGGGATATATGAATTGGCGAATGAAGTGGTCCGGCACTTTTCTAATTTGACCGCGAAAGAGTGTTGGGAGTCGGCAAAACGCGTGCTACGTGCAAAGCATGCTTTGGGGGGAATTGTTGATTTTATCTCATCAGAGCACCTGCCGTGATAGTATCTATAGAAAAGGGAAAGGGCAGAGACATTTCTTCGATGAGCCAGCGAGTCGAGGGAGTCGGTGAGGGTAGAATCGTCAATTAGCCTGACGGCTCGTTTCTGAATTGCATCAAGGGTAGCAAGAGAATATTTTGAGGCTCCTCTCCATAGATGAGAGCCGTATTCGAGACAGGGGCGGATTTGGGCCTTGTAGATGGTGAGAAGTTGTGGGGGTTTGTAAAATCGCTTGGACCTGAATAAGAGGCCAATCTTCCTTGCTGTAGATTTCGCTACAGAGGAGATGTGTTCATTCCAAGACAGGTCAGATGCGACAGAGACGCCCAACATGGATAGGCTGTCACACATTTTCAGGGTATTCGAATCGAAGTGAATATCAGGGAAATCTTTATTTTCGCGCCTAGAAATTAGACAGCATTGAGTCTTGTTTGAATTAAAGTTAACTAAATTTTGAGAGCCCCATTTATTCAGTTTGTCTAGGTCGAGAGTAGTTGAGGAGGCAACATTGATTCGATTATTCGGGAGTGCGGGTTTGCCGTGTAGAGTGCTATCGTCGGCGTAGCAATGAGTGGGGTTTGCCGTTTGATCAATAAGGTCGTTTATGTAAATTAGGAAGAGTGTGGAGGAGATTACGGAGCCTTGGGGAACACCAGAGTTTGTGGAGAACGATTCAGATGATGTTCCATCCACCACAACTTTTATACTTCGGTTTGTCAGAAAGCTTTCTATCCATTTGCGAAGTGTTGGTGAGAATCCAAAGGCTGGCAGTTTGGCAAGAAGATTTTTGTGCCAAACCTGGTCAAAGGCTTTGGAGATATCAAGGGCTACAGCGAGGGTTTCTTTTCCGGCCTCTAGGGAAATGTTCCAGGTGTGGGTGACATAGGTTAGGATGTCGCCTGTAGAACGATTTTGTCTGAATCCATATTGCCTATCGTGAATTAATTTATTGTTTTCTAAGTGATGAAGGACGTGTTGGTTTATGACTAATTCCATTATTTTGGAAAGAACAGAGGTGATCGAGATAGGCCTGTAATTAGAGATTTGTGAAGAGTCTCCTTTTTTAAGAATAGGTGTGACTCTGGCTATTTTCCATTTTTTTTTTGGCTTTTCGGCCTTTCTAGCCATAAGCCTAATTACGATACTAGTTATATTTTTTTTAAATTTGTCTCTACCCCCGGGGGTCAGATTTTAGCTGGATACCTCGAGTCGGATTCGAATCCGGGTTCCCTGGGTTAGCTCGCTGTCACCCTACCGCCTAGCCTATCTGACCCCCCTATTAAATAACGAGAAAAGAATAAAATATTAATTAATATTGTTAGATCATGTGACCGGTGTCAGAGAGATAGCAATTAAGAGTTGAACTACGATTCACCCAGAGTAAGTCCTCCATTCCATAGGACCGCTTTGCGTGTCCAGACGGGAATCATTATTTTATTATTTTACTTTACTATACGTAAGATGTAATAAAAGTATAATATTCGTGTAGAAAATTATTGGTATTTTTGATTAATTTTTTCTGAATTTCTCAAAAGTGGCTGAAACGATGATGATAAAAAATTGGAAGACAAATTAAAAACAGTCTATATTTTACGCAAATTTTGGAGGAAATTTATTTGTAAAAGATAGTAATGAGCAGAATTGGTCTTGGTTTTGGAGAAAAGGAAGAGAAATTGAAAAAAAACATGGAGGAAACAGTTAAAACCGAGGGGTGAACCGCGATTGGAATTAGGTGTACACTTCTTTAGAATTATTTTGGAATTTATTAGATAATGCCCCTTCATCTATTGTCTTCTACTTGGAAGTAGAAGTGGAAGTAGATGTACACAATATTAGCTCGCGGTTCACCCCTCGGTTAAAACTATTTCAAAACTAGGTACGGTCGTCATTTAGGGGCGGCCTAGTATTAAACTTGAATATAATAAACTAATAGAAATGTATTTTTTATTTTGACTATCTTGAAAAAATATTTTCTACATTTTTAAACTGGAAATTCTAAAGCTAGAGAACCCAATGGAAATATAAACATTTTGGCACAAGAACGAACTTTCTATGACTTTCATCCGTTCTTGAGTTATGGAAAGTGTTTTATTTAAAAAAAACACACCCAGAACTTTTTCATAAAAATATCTTTAGTCACGAATATAACACTAGATGCAGGAATGATCTGAGGATAAATGCCAGTTGATTGTCTGTGACATTAAAAAGCCCAGTTAATAACGTCATAAAAATTTACAATAAGGTACCTTTAGAAATTAAGAGTTTGCCAACGCTCTTTCTTTTGAAGACAAAACTAAAATGCTTCTTGCTAACTCTAAATCTCTATAGACTGGATGTCGGAATACAGACAAACAAAAGAAAATTAAATAGTGTTTGAAATGGCTTTTCTTCACGTATCAGACATTTTTAAACGTAAATAAATTGGCACGTTTTGATATGGCCATCCACTTGACTTTACCATAAACCCTGCCCCCTCTCTTATATTTAATAAAATTATTTATAATCATGTAGGGGGAGGTTAGTTTTTGAATTGTTATACTTCTGGGGGCCCACTGATTATGTATACAAAATTTGGTTGAGTTTGGTACAAGGGACAAGATTTTCATTTTTTGATCCTACACCCCCAGCCCCCCCATTTTGGGCGGTTAGTTTTTGCATATTTAGACTTTTAGGGGCCCACTGATTATGTATACAAAATTTCGTTGAGTTTACTCAAATGGCGAAAAAAAATTTTTTTGACCCCTCCCCCCCTAATTTTGGCCCCAGAATTCTTTTTCGTCATTATAGAGTCATTTTATAGTATATTTCATTTTTCTTGTTTTTTTTTTACTTTGAAAATAATACAATTTTAATTTTTGACATTTTGACAAAACAGTAATTATCTTAAAAAATATAATTTTTTTGATGTTCACTTATTAGGGATTTTTTGTATAGCGAAATGCCATGGTTTCGCTCAATTTTTTTTAATCAAATTAGTTTCAGCCGTTTTTGAGATATTTCGAAAAAAAGAGAGAAAAAAACCCAATTTTTTCATGCACAATTACAATACTTGACCATACCCTGTATGGTAAAGTAAAAAAATAGTTACGTGAATTCATTCAATAATAAAAAACTTTGCTTGACTCCCGAGCTGAACCGAGTGAAAAAAAAAATAATACAAAAATACTTGAATTAAGTATTCTATTAAAAATTTTAAAATCGGGCAGCTTAAATAAAATAAATAGTCAAAGCTTTAAGTACAAGTTTTTATAAATATTGTTCAAACAATCTATCCAGAAAATCATTAAGACAGAAATAGACAGAGATTTTTAAAAATCACATTTTGGACTTAAGTAAAATTTAATATTTAAGAAAAATTCAAAATCGAATTTTTCAAAAAAAATTTCTCCCCCACCTACATTTGCTTGTGTATATAGAGACATACACGCTCTTACACAATCTTAAAAATCTATATATATATATATAAAAATTAAGGTTTTGTCTGTACATTGCTCCAAATCACGCCAAGTTTTGGTTGCACACGTTTCAAGCAAAGTTATGAACGAAAACACCCTCAACAAAATTCCTGTCTGTCTGTATGTCTGTTTGTATGTTTCCGTCGTTTCCGAGAAGTTGCTCACGATTCACGTAAAAACGGATGAAGGGATTATTATGAAATTTCATATTTACATCAGATGTCTTCTAACTTACGTTTTTAGCTATATAACGTTTTGATATTTTGACCACGAATGAAAATTATCAAATAACTCCTAAACCATTAACCCTACGGCAAATTTTATGATAAACAAAGTTGTAGTGGATGTGATTTCAGACAACTTTTCTTTAAAAAAATTTCTCCAAAAAACAACCCAAAAAGAGGGGGGGAGGGTGAAAAAATGTAAATTCTTGCCCTTGGAGCAAACTCAACCAAATTTTGTAAACATAATCTCTGGGCCTCTAGAGAGCTAGAAATGCAAAAACTAACCACCCAAAATGGGGAGGAGGGTCAAAAAATGAAAATTCTTTCTCTTGGATCAAACTCAACCAAATGCATAGCGAGGGTGGGGTCCAAGGGGCTAAGCGGGGGTGTGGTGCGCAGGGTTGGAGGGCACGGGGTGGGGTCCGAGGTGGGTGGGGTACGGGTGGTGGTGTGGGGGCGGGGGTTGGGCACGGATGCATGGTGCGAGGGTGGGGGTGCTAGAGGGGTTTGGGGGGGTGGGTTAGGGGGTGGAGTGTTGTGAGAGGAGGGGTGCTGGGTGGATTTCGGGGGTGGGGGGAATGGTTCGTGGGCTGGGGGTCCAGGGGACGTCCCCCTGGCTAGCAAGAGGGCCGCCAAAGCCGGGCCTTGCAGCTAGTAATAAATATAACTAATAGTTTTATTTTTATATATCTCTGAGCAAATGTTTTTTTTTTTTTTTATATTTTAATTATATATCGCGACACTTTGTTTGATAAATCACTGGGACCCTCCACGTTGGCGTTCCTTTATAAATCAACTGTTTAAATTGCTAACTTTTTTATAAATACTATTATCGTAATAAAGCAAGTGTTTTAGCAAAAAGTTCCAAGCAACATCTAATACTCAACGTTGACTTTAACATCAAAAAAAAGAAATTTTTTTTTTGAGATCCCAGATTACTACCATATATTATGGTATATGAAATAAATTAACATTTTTACTACTAAATCATATGGAAATTTATTGTAAAGTAAATCTTTGCTAAACATACCATATAATTATTATTATCATTTCCGTCCATAATGTGTATTAATTTGAAAGTTTATAAGAAATAAGGACAAGTTTTTATGTGTGACTTTTTTATTTATCAACCAACGTTTCGTCGACTATGCCGACTTCTTCAGGGCTTTATATAGTCATGCCACACATTCAGTCTACAGGGCTTCAAATAGTCTGACTATTTGAAGCCCTGAAGAAGTCAGAAAAGTCGATGAAACGTTGGTTGATAAATAAAAATCAAAAAGTGACACATAAAAACTTGTCCTTATTTCCTATTATAAACTTCCAAATGAATACCTTATAATATAAGAAGAAATTTTCTATTCAGAGAGAGACGGAGTGGGAGAAATTTTAATTGTTAAGTGATGGAAAGGCAGCCCTAAGGATAGTGAAAAAATTATCTCGAATAAAGTAAATTTATTGGATACCAATTCATTTTTTCATCACTCAAAAACCAACGTTTCGGAGGATTTTTTCCCTTCATTCTTTCAGGTTCTACAATTCAATATAAAAATTAATATACAAAACAGGGTTGGCCATCATTCATTTCATTCACAAATTTAAATGAAATTAATGATGCCCAATCCCGTTTTGTATATTAATTCTTTTATTTTGAATTGTAGACCCTGAAGAAGGAGGAAAATCCTCGAAGAGTTGGTTTTTGAGTGATGAAAAAAATGAATTGTATCCAATAAATCTACTTTATTCGAGATAATTTTTTCACTATCATTCGGCTGCCTTTCTATCAATTAGCAATGAAAATTTCTTATAAAAGTTTTATAATTTATTAAAACTATATATAATTTAGAATATTAATGAAATATAAGTGTTTGTTTCTTATTCCAAAAGAATCAAATCTTGTTTGAATATTTGATACAATGTGGCCAGAAGAGCATCTTTACCATTTTTCAAATTTTATTGGTACTTTAATTTTACAATCGTAAATGCTGACAAAGGTCACTTGGTATAAATATGTTCCACAAAATGGTAAAAGTATGTATATTTAAGGACATTTCCGAAATTGTTAGAAATTCTGCCCAAATCCCAACCCAAAATTCATTCAATGATAGATATACCTCAAATTCACTAAGCTTTAATTTTTTTGAATTAAATAAAATAAAGAAAATTTTTTTAGAAACTTTTTAATAATAAAATATAAAATACTAGGTAGGTTTCACATAAATAATAGATCAGATGCTTGTTTAGCACGACTCTATATATATTTCGGGGTATAAGCCCATTCAGGAGTTCACAAGGGACACTTTCTAAAAAGAATTTTCAAAAATTTTTCTTTACTTTATTTAATGTTTCACCAAGAACCTACACCAATCTCCCTTAACAAAATTTTTGAATTAATTTTTGGTCGCTGCCCATTATAATTTATTCGTTGCCATTGTCGTTTTATGTTTTGAGACTCCAAAATTTATTAAGCGAATCAAAATGGGGTCACAATACTTAGTTTAAGAAACACTAGTGAAGACCAATGTCCTGTTTACACCATCAAATCATCGATCCAAATACTCTTTTACTGCACTATTTTCAGTCATACGCGATTACATTCTTCTCCTTTGGACCCATTTTAATATTTCTTAAATTTAATTTTTCTTATTAATATTCTTTATTATCAATAAGGGATAATTTTTGACGTGACAACGTCTTATAATTCGATGAAGCCGGCTGCACGCTCGAAAAAACATGACTCATGCGGCGTTACCTCGCTCTGAGGCGTTCCATTTAAGGCTTGAAGTGCAAGCGAGAGCGCGGAACGAGCGACAAAGATTGAGGCGGGCTTTTTAAAAGCTACAGTTACAAAAATTTTAATGATGTTTCCAAATTTTAAATTTTAAATTTATGAACAATAATTTAATCAAAGTTTATTCTTATTATAAATTATTCAAAATTATTACTTTTTTACAACAAATTACAATTAAATTTGCAAAAATAATTAAGTAACTAATTGAACAACAACTTTTATTCAGTTTACTTGCTGAAAGAAATAATGCCAATACAAAATTTATTATTATAAAATAATAAAATCAAAAATTAAATTTTAATACTCGAGTAGAAATTTAAACAATAAATTTTATTCAAGTATTTTGTAAATTTAAAATGATTTTCTGAACGAAGAATTTTATGAAAAAAATCGGTTGTCTGTAAAGTCGGTTTACTGACGATAGTTGAACGTGACAACGTCATAAGAAAATACCATTCCATCAGTATTTTCTTATGACGTTGTCACGTTCAATATCGTCAGTAAACCGACTTTACAGACAACCGATTTTTTTTTAATTGACC
Source organism: Forficula auricularia (assembly GCA_024734495.1). NCBI lineage: Eukaryota > Metazoa > Arthropoda > Insecta > Dermaptera > Forficulidae > Forficula > Forficula auricularia. The sequence goes on along the minus strand of JALMQS010000152.1, from coordinate 826,633 downwards.
TTCGGGAACTAAATGCCCATTTTATCCCTAGTTATCTTAGTTAAGAATGTGCGTTTGGAAATGTGTGTAAATTAGTGTAGGGATCAGATTATATTAAATTGAAAGTTTTTGTGCCGAGAGTAGCAGAATTTCAGATTATCTATTTCAGAATATCAGATTATAGCTGGTCAAAAGTATCTCTAAACTTTTTTGACCACCTACCTTTATGACGATAATGTAATTGATCAATTACATGAGGACATCTTCAGGGGTCGGGTTGGAGCTGAAAGTATTTGTGGATACGGGCAATACCGTCTTCACCATAAGGGCACACGGGGCCGTTCCCAGGGCCCCCATTCTCAGGGGGCCCCGAAGGACCGACAATTTCTCTCACACATTTATTCTCAAAACATTTTTGTCGGGCACATTACACTTGACACATTAAATACACATTTAAAAAAACGTTCGGCAGCATACCAAGAAATTGATAGTCGATTTAGTTTTCTTTGTCAGTTAACAACAATCGAATCTGGTGAGTTGACCAAAAAATGCAAAGAATTTGCAGAATTTTATCATGAAGATATTAATGCAGATGAGCTCAAAATAGAATGTTTTCATTTAAACCAATATTTAAAAAACAAGCAAAGCAATCAGCGGATTTAAATATCTTAACCTTACATAACCTAATAAAATCAGATAAATTGGAAGAAACTTTTCCAAACGTAGAAATTGCTACAAGAATATTCCTTTTCCTAATGGCTACCAATTGTAGTGGAGAGCGGTCATTTTCGCAGCTTAAGAGAATAAAAAATGAATTGCGAACAACAATGTTACAAGAACGACTGAGTAATTTGTTAATTATGTGCATAGAAAGTGATATCCTTCAAAAAATTGTCTTCAAGGATATAATAGAAGATTTTGCTCAACAGAAATCCCGAAAGAAACCGTTATCGTAATCGTAACTAAAAAACCAGCAGCATGCTAATATCATTAATGACATATTATATCATACTTTATTTGATTACCTATAATAAATGGTCATACTTAGTAAAAAATGTTATTATAATTCGCTTTTTTTTACTTTCCTAAAAGGACCCCAAATTCTTGTGTGGCCCCAGCCTAGTTTAAGAGGGCCCTGGATACGGGTCTTGAAAGATTGAAGGTTATAATTATGTAGCCGGAAATGGGGAAAGTGAATTCCAGTCTCTAGATGTCATAATTGCGAATGCGTTTTTTCGGTTATTTAGTCGCGATGGGGTGTTATATGTTTGAAAATCGTTTAGCTCTCGCAAATGAAGTTAAAATAAAAATATTAGCGCTAAAAACGTGTTTTTCTTTAAAACATTTTGAGTTCTTTCCAGCTATGTCAACCTTATTGCAATAAACACATTGATTTAAGATATATGCATACCCCGGGAACCAAAATCTGAAGCGGGCCTCTTATTAAGGAAGAGGTGTGTGTTTTTTTTGAAGTGGATAAAAGTTTGTCAGAATGGGTTTTATTACTTTACCATACAGGGTATGATCAAGTATTGTAATCGTGCATGAAAAAAGTGGGTTTTTTCCTTCTTTTTTTCAAAATATCTAAAAAACGGCTGAAACTATTTCGATTAAAAAATTGAGCTGAAACCATGGCATTTCGGTCTACAAAAAAGCTCTAATAAGTGAACATCGAAAAAATTATATTTTTTGAGATAATAATTGTTTGTCAAAATGTCTGTTAGTTAGTTAGTTAGTTAGTTAGTCTGTGCGTTACCAAATTTGTGTACGAGCTAGCTCAAAAACTAGTGTGAATATCGAAACCAAATTTCACACGTAGTTTTGGTCCATTGAGATTAAGAGCAGATTAGATTTTGGTGCATATCGAAACAAAATTAAGGGGGGTCGAGGGGGGGGGGGGGGTTAAAAATTAAAAATCTAGGTCTTTTGAGCAAACTCAACCAAATTTTGTATACATAATCAATGGACCCCCAGAAGTCTAAAAATGCAAAATCTAACCGCCCAAAATGGGGGGGGGGCGGAGGGTCAAAAAATGAAAATCTTGGCCATTTACCAAACTCAACCAAATTTTGTATACAAGTTAACTTTCCCACGATTCACTGCCTGCCTCCGGCTTCCCCTGGAGTCACCACCTTTTTGCTAGCTCAACGGAATCTCCAAGCAGAGCATATTCTCACGCTGATGGCTGATTCCATACCGCCTACACAATCACCCGCGCGCCTACTGAATAGTACGAATTCAGCATTTTCAATTTATATAAAAGAGCCGTTTTGCCAGGCTTAAAATCAGTCTTAACTCACCATTCGGCAACGGGTTCACCTGCCCTCTTTTCCAAGCAGTTCGCAGTACCAGGGTAACTACCACCAAGTTCCTAACATAAATTCGGTCACTCAAGACCAAGTGCCCTCCCTCTGTCTCGAGCTAGTAAAGGAACCAAGGACTCTCAAGGTAACCCATAATAAAAATTGACAATTGACCTTGGTCGCTGTATCATCGCGTAACCAAGGCGAACGGTAATAACCCGTGCGAAATTTTCATCTTATTATATCAATTGTTACACGAGTATAAAACTCCCGGGCAGATAAACATTTTTTGACTTTCGGACATAAGACCCCGGTTATCCAAATTCTCCCTTTGTGTGTGTTCTCATCATAATTCACGAATGTAATGTAAAATCATGAATGTAAATTTACGTATGTAACGAACATAAAACTTTGATTATAAAACTTTGAATATAACCTTTGATCGTAAACTTATGATTATAATAAATATTAAAACATAAATATAATAAATATTATATAATAAAAATAAATAAAAACTTATCAATCTGTAAAACAATATATAAATAAATAATAAACATTATACATTCATGTAACAAATAACTTTATAACATTGTAAAATCAATTTTTTGAATTATAAATAAAATAAAAATAAAAAATATTAAAAAAGATTGATTTCAATACTAAAACCGTTCTTTCCCAAAAAATTACAAAATCATTAGATAAAAGTCAAAATTAAATAAATCACTTGCTATCCAGGAACATTAGTAAATTGAATATTAGTAAATTCAATATTAGTAAATTCACCCCAGCTCTACTCAAAAAATAAATATAGTCCTCAAAGACCCAAAAGAAAAATCAATCTTTTTAAAAAGACATTTTTCGGGCTTAAGGCTATAACTGGCACCCACGAACAGAGACCTATGACTGTCGCTTATAATTGTCACTTATAACTATCACCTATGACTGTCGCTTATAACTGACGCTAGCTATAACTAACACCATAACTAGCACCCAGCGAACAAAGACTTATAACTGTCACGTTCGTAAGCCTATAACTGGCTTCCATAGGACTTGTGTTCACTAAAGTTATAACTGACTCTTGCGAACAGTCATATCGAAACTGCAAGCCTAAAGTAAATTGGGAAGGAAAAGAATCGGTTTTTGGCGCCCAAACAAATTTAACCTTACATTCGTGAATAATAAAAAACATTATTAAAAAAAAAAAAAACAACCTACCCCCAAGTGACCTACCCCTAAGTGATTCACCCCCAAGTGTTTAACCCCCAGTGAAAGTGAAAAAAAAAAAATAAAAAAGTGAATCAACAGCTCACCTGAAAAGAAATATGCACCTCTACAAGACACACCTGTGAGTAAACCAAAATTTAACTATAAACAGTAGTGAAAAGTGTTAAGAAATATTGAAGTTTATATTAATAAATAATAAAATAAAAATATAAAGTATAGTAAATGAATATAGAAAGGAAATACAGAGATATAAATAAATAAAGAAATATATAGGTTATATATAAAGAAATATTGAGGAAAATATTACGAGTAAATAAATATTGAGTCTAACACTATATTACTGATAGGAAATATAATGAAAAATAAATAACCAAATCAGGATATTAAAGTGTTTTTGTAATTATTTTGACTAAATCAAATGCAAAACGAATAAAGTCTTGTAATTGCGGGTTTCTTTTTTTTAAAAAACAGAAATAGGGAGACTCAATTGTAGTTTAAAGAAAGAGAAGGAAATATATAAATAATAAATAGATAAACAGAGATAGATTCAAGAAAACAAAGAAGAAAAATAGGTCAAGCATTACGTAACAGAATTACGATAGGTTAAGAAATATTAAGTAGGTCAATAAAGAGCTTACTAGACAGAAATAGAGAATAGAACAAAGAATAAAATAAACAAATAAAGAAAGAAAATTACCCCTCTAATTAAAATAAATATAAAATAATATATCTTTTTAATAAAATCAAGTAATTAAAATAGCTAGAAAATATAAATAAAAGTTTAATCATTATAATATTGTTATTTTTAATTAATTTTAAGAAATTTTTTTTACTGACAATACGCTGAATAATAATAAATAATTTTAAGATTTTTGATAAAAGTTCAATATGTCTACCGCCACAAATACTACCCCTTCCGTTTCAGCCCCCATCTCTAGTATAGCTCCCACCCCCAAGTCCACGACACTAATACACAAAATATATTCTCAATCCCTAATCAAAATCTCCCATCTGTACCAGCTCCTACTTACCCTAATAGTAGAATTCAGGAAATAAAAGAATATCTAGAAATTATACCAATCTTTAACGGTGAAATAGACAACCTCACCCAATTCATTGTACAGACGGAGAAAGTATTAAATATATTCTTTGAGGATAATAGGGATGGACTACAAGACTACATAATTGGAAGGGTTAGGAATAAAATTCAGGGAGAAGCCGCTTTATTCATAAACGCACAGAACTTTGATACATGGAGGGAATTAAAGGATTGTCTAATAAATAGCTACGCAGATAAGAGGGAAGATACCACACTCATTATCGATTTAACTCACTGTAAACAAGTAGGTACTTCACCATTAGAATTTTATAAAATTATCCAAACAAAATTAAATCTCTTATACAATTATTATACACTAAATTATAATTCAGAACCTGAGCTAATGGGGCTAGCTCACCGTTTAGCTTTAAAGTCATTCCTCGTAGGTCTAAATGACCCCTTAGGCTCACTTATTAGAACTAAAGACCCCAAAACTTTAGAGGAAGCCCTTTCAGTAATGAAAAATTCCTATAGTAAAGAACTAAAAATTGGTCCAATAAATATACATAAAAGCCCTGGTCCAAGTAGAAATAACTTCGCACCAAATTCTATACCAAGACAAAATTTTACCCCACACCAAAATTTTTACCCCCAACAAAATTTTACCCCCAGACAGCACTTTACACCTCGAAATAACCCTCCTACTATTACTACCCCTCGTCGACCAAATAATTTTAACAGAGGAGGCAGAAATTATAGAAACCCTCCCTCTGGACGAGGTTTTGCACAAAATTTTATAAACCAATCAAACAGACCCCAAAATTTAAATTATAATGAAGGAAATTTTTTAGACGAAAACGACGCAAATTTTTTAGAACAACCGGCCCCGGAACAACAAAATCTTTCCACCAAAAATTATTATCCACAAGACCAAGCTTAAGACAAACTAAACAAATCCTCCAAAATTTCTCCAAAATAGAAACACATTCCCTATTAGACAAAAAGACTCCTCCAGAACTACCCTTTATAATCCACCCCTCATTAAAAATTAAAATATTCATAGATACTGGAAGTACACATTCATATATTAATCCTAGATTAGCAAATAAAATTTTTAAAAATCAAATCACTTTTAACCCCATTATTGTAACATCTGCCCACGGTTCTAGTAAACAAAATTTTGCAATAAAACGACCATTTTTCGAAATTTTTAATAATAAAATTCCCCTTGTATTTCACCTATATAATTTTCATTCCAAGTTTGAAATGTTATTAGGCCTTGATAATATTCGGAAAATTCAGGCAAAATTCGATTTTATTAATGACAAATTAATCACAAAAAAAAAGAACTTTTAAAATTCATTATTTAAATGTCAAATCGAAAATGTCAACAATGAACAACCTTAAAGTTGATCTTTCAGGATTTCGAGTTGAACATTTAAACAACGAAGAAAAATTCGGACTTGCAAAATTAATCCAAAAACATAAAAATATAATTTATGACGAAAACTCACCCCTAACCTTTACAAATCAAATTAAACACTTCATTCGAACCACCGACGATATTCCAGTATACACAAAACAATTTAAGCTTCCAGAAATTCATCGACAAGAAGTCGAAAGACAAATTTCAAAATTTTTAGCACAAAATATAATAGAGCCCTCTTATAGCCCATGGAGCTCACCCCTTTGGCTAGTTGGTAAAAAACCTGATGCCTCGGGTAAACAAAAGTGGCGACTCGTGACCGATTTCCGTAAACTTAATACAAAAACAATCGACGATAAATATCCGATACCCAATATAGATGAAATTCTTTATAAATTAGGTAAATGCAATTATTTTTCGACCCTAGATTTGGCCAGCGGATTTCATCAAATTGAGATGAATTCGGCCGACAAAGAGAAAACAGCATTCAATACTGACCATGGCCATTATCAGTATAGAAGAATGCCTTTCGGATTAAAAAATGCCCCTAGCACGTTTCAACGTGTTATGGACAACATTCTGAGAGGATTACTCAATAAAATATGTCTCGTCTATTTGGACGACATCATAGTTTTCTCTAGTAGCCTCGAAGAACACCTCGGCAGACTAAATTTGGTATTCGATAGGCTCAATAGAGCAAACTTTAAAATTCAATTAGATAAATGTGAATTCTTAAAACGGGAGGTGTCCTTCCTAGGTCACCTAGTGACACCAGAAGGTGTAAGACCAAACCCCGACAAAATTATAGCTATAAAAAATTTTCCTATTCCAACTACGGTCAAACAAATTAAATCTTTTCTTGGACTTTTGGGTTACTACCGGAAATTTATCTGCGACTTCGCGAGAATAACTAAGCCACTCACCAAATTAACAAAAAAATTTGCAAAAATTAATATTTCAGACCCTGAATACAAAAATTGTTTCGAATATTGTAAAAAACTCTTGACTAATGAACCCCTCTAGCAATACCCAAGATCGGCTGCGGTCTAGACAAACTCGACTGGAAGGATGTAGAACATTTAATAAATAACATTTTTAGAAACACAAAAATCAAAATTTTTGTCTACTCCCCGACTAACTGACTGACCTTTTTCAGATTGACTTTAACCCTACTTATTGGAACCATATCTGGAGAAAATTTGGAAGATATTACTGACAACGCCGGCTTCTACCTCACTAAATTCGAACATCCTTACCTCTTTTCGGAATTTCATTATATACATTACTTTTATAACTTGGACTTTACCTTTAAAACCCATTCAGAAATAAATAAAGCGGTTGAGAACCTCCTAGAAATTATTCCATTAGGAAGTAAATTTAATAAAGAACATGATTCTTACTTTCGATTACTAAATTTCACATTAGAAACACAAAATGAAAAAATAAATAATTTAGCTACCCATAAAAGAAATAAAAGAGGGTTAGTGAACGGTTTAGGCACAGTACTTAAATTTGTCACTGGGACAATGGACGCAGAAGATCGTAACAGATACGATCACCTTCTGAATCAATTATCCCAGAATCAAAGAAAATTACAAACTCAAAACAATATTATTTCCCGAACTCACGATGAACTTATAAACAAAATTAATACCCAATTAGACAAAATAAGAATTAACGAACAAAATTTGGCCAATACTTTTTCGGTTATGAAACATGAAATCGCGAGAAATTCAGAAAATTTACTTATTCAAAATTTGGCGCAATTAACTTTAATATCAAATTCATTTATAAACATTTTAGAAAATCTCGAAACATCACTCACCTTCTGTAACTTAAATACACTCCACGAAAGTATAATTTCAATGAAGGAGTTACTAAAATTATATAAAGCCAACGATTTGGAAATAAATTTTAATAATTATTGGGAAGCTACATCATTTATTAAACCAGTATGTAAACTTCATTTCGGATACATCGATATAGTTTTGGAAATTGCAAACTATAAACGAACTAACCTCTCCATAGTCCAATTTATCCCATTACCTGTTTCCATTATAACAAAACAACCTATAATTATAGATGAACTATATCAGAATTTCATTATAACTAATAGCAATGTATTAAAAATTAATTACTGTATGAATATAAATTATAAATTCTTTTGTAAAACCAATAATGAAAAGGCATCACCCTGTATACAAAACTTAATTATCAAAAAGAATAACAGCTATTGTCAGTTCAATAAATTAATTCAATATCCAATAATAGTGAAAGTACCGAATACGGATACAGCTATAGTAAATGTAGAAAAAAACAATGTAATACTTTATCAATGCGAGAACACACATAAATATTTGAAAATGGGATTATATAAAATAAACAATATAAATAAATGTCTAATTAACAATAAACTAATGGTTTCAAACTCTAACTATACTAAACAAATTCCCTTATTAACCAATAAAAATTATAAATATGTTTCTATAAATAGAACCACCAAAGTTCATTCTTTATCAAGAATAGAAACGAACTATGTACAGGAAGACGAAATTGACGAAATAGATTGGTACCCTAACTATATTCAAAATTCCTTAAATACATTAATCATTATTATGTTAGTAATTATAACTTGTTTCGGGTCATTTTTTCTTTTTACTAAATACAAAAATCATTTCGTATTTCGCTTTCCTACCAATAAGGACAAAACTGAAACCACTAGTTTGTCACAGATACCGGCCACAATTTTTGAGTCTCATCCCGAAAATCAAAATTTACCGGGCGATCCTCAAGCTTAAGGGGGAGGAGTTAACTTTCCCACGATTCACTGCCTGCCTCCGGCTTCCCTGGAGTCACCACCTTTTTGCTAGCTCAACGGAATCTCCAAGCAGAGCATATTCTCACGCTGATGGCTGATTCCATACCGCCTACACAATCACCCGCGCGCCTACTGAATAGTACGAATTCAGCATTTTCAATTTATATAAAAGAGCCGTTTTGCCAGGCTTAAAATCAGTCTTAACTCACCATTCGGCAACGGGTTCACCTGCCCTCTTTTCCAAGCAGTTCGCAGTACCAGGGTAACTACCACCAAGTTCCTAACATAAATTCGGTCACTCAAGACCAAGTGCCCTCCCTCTGTCTCGAGCTAGTAAAGGAACCAAGGACTCTCAAGGTAACCCATAATAAAAATTGACAATTGACCTTGGTCGCTGTATCATCGCGTAACCAAGGCGAACGGTAATAACCCGTGCGAAATTTTCATCTTATTATATCAATTGTTACACGAGTATAAAACTCCCGGGCAGATAAACATTTTTTGACTTTCGGACATAAGACCCCGGTTATCCAAATTCTCCCTTTGTGTGTGTTCTCATCATAATTCACGAATGTAATGTAAAATCATGAATGTAAATTTACGTATGTAACGAACATAAAACTTTGATTATAAAACTTTGAATATAACCTTTGATCGTAAACTTATGATTATAATAAATATTAAAACATAAATATAATAAATATTATATAATAAAAATAAATAAAAACTTATCAATCTGTAAAACAATATATAAATAAATAATAAACATTATACATTCATGTAACAAATAACTTTATAACATTGTAAAATCAATTTTTGAATTATAAATAAAATAAAAATAAAAAATATTAAAAAGATTGATTTCAATACTAAAACCGTTCTTTCCCAAAAAATTACAAAATCATTAGATAAAAGTCAAAATTAAATAAATCACTTGCTATCCAGGAACATTAGTAAATTGAATATTAGTAAATTCAATATTAGTAAATTCACCCCAGCTCTACTCAAAAAATAAATATAGTCCTCAAAGACCCAAAAGAAAAATCAATCTTTTTAAAAAGACATTTTTCGGGCTTAAGGCTATAACTTACATAATCAGTGGGTCCCAGGAGTCTAAAAATGCAAAAACTAACCACCCCCCTACATGATTATAAATAATTTTATTAAATATAAAATATAAGTGAGGGGCCAGTTTGTATGGTAAAGTCAAGTGGATGGCCACATCAGAACACGTCAGCTTATTTTTTTGTTATTTCACCAATCGCTGTGGTGTTGTGCTGTTATTTTAATGAAAAAAAATATAGTGCCTGGATAAAGGCCTAAAAATAAAAAATAAACTAAACTACAATCACATACATTTTTACTTTCCAATGATAATAAATTAAAAAAAAAATTAATATTAGGTAAACATCAATTTTTACAGTTAACAAATATTTTACAAAGTTTTTTTTTCTAACATACTCCCATAAAAAATATCACTGCCAGGTTCGGGCCTGGGTCCCACGGGTGCACCTGGGACCCCCCCGCCAATTGCGGGGGCTATGGATGGCCGTTTATTTTGCAAGTCCATTTTTTGTTGTAGATATTTTTATTTATATTTTTTATTTATAAGTACATATATTTAATTTTACTTAGGGAAATTGGTGTAGGTTTTAGGTGATACATGATATTAATTAATAAAGTAAAGGGAGTGTAGTTTCACAATGAATGAAATAAAAACGTCAAAGAGGTTTATACAGACTCAATATATTTCGGGTTATTAGTCCATCATCAGGGGTTTACAGATTAAAAGCGTTTTTAATCTGTAAACTCCTGATGATGAACTAATAATCCGAAATATATTGAGTCTGTATAAAACTTTTGACATTTTTATTTCATTCATTGTGAAACTACACTCTCTTTACTTTATAAATTTACATATATTTCGATTATTTTGACAAATTCATGAACATATTGTACTCCGAGGAGTGAACCGCCATTGAAATTAGGTGTACACCGTCTTTGGAATTTAATAGTCATCTATTGTCTTCTATTTGGAAATGAAAGTGGAAGTAGGTGTACACGATTTTAGGCCGCGGTTCACCCCTCGTTGTACTCCATTGACTGGAATATTATAAATATGAAAATAAGACACATCAATGTCTAGCTAAAACTGATATTAACTCATTTTATTCAAAATTGGACACCACTTTCAAAATAAACGGTCCGTATCTATGTATGTATCGTTCTTTTTCATTACTTCTTTCCCGAACACAGGGTATAAATAGTGAGATGCAGAAACATTTTCTACTGCCCTAATTCTAGCATTAATTTATCTAATAAAGAATTGTAACTGAATTTTGCGACGCTAACGACATATTAATTGGTGTCAATAAAATGGGGAATGTGCGATGATCGGATGGCAAGTGAGCGAGTGAGCTCTAATACCTGGTGACTTGCAGGGCATGGAAATATCCGTGTGGATTGGAGCGTAGGAGTTTTTGTCCTGCATCGTGTGATGGTGACCAGCCAGCAGACCTGCGATTCCAATAACAACTGAAGTGTGCTTGGCACCGGGTTCTCACTGCTTCCCCTCGCCAAAGCCGATTAGTCCCTCGTTCCCACGTGGGGCTTTTGCCCAAACGCCGACCTCCTCAACTACCGATTCTGCTCTAGCTTTGGCAACTTTTTTTATAACACAGCATTCATTAAACTAGAACCACTTTTACCTGCTATAGGGAGAAGGGGTTCAGGCATTCAGGGGGACTCAACAAAGTATAATAGAACAAAAACCACTGATTCTAAAATCAATCACATGTATTGTAATAAGTGGCCGATCGCTGGACCGTTTTTGGTCGATCACAACCGATTTTTACTTTACCATACAGAGTATGGTCAAGTATTGTAATCGTGCATGAATAAAAGTGTTTTTTTCCTTCTTTTTTTCGAAATATTTCAAAAACGGCTGAAACTATTTTGATTACAAAAATTGAGCGAAACCATGGCATTTCGCTCTACAAAAAAGCCCTAATATGTGAACATCGAAAAAATTATATTTTCCGAGATAATAATTGTTTTGTCAAAATGTCTGTTAGTTAGTCTGGTTGTTATTCTGTTTGATAGTCTGTTAGTCTGTGCGTTACCAAATTTTTGTGGACGAGCTAGCTCAAAAACTAGTGTGAATATCGAAACCAAATTTTACACGTAGTTTTGGTACATTGAGATTAAGAGCTGAATAGATTTTGGTGCATATCGACCCAAAATTAAGGGGGGTGGGGGGTTAAAAATTAAAAATCTAGGCCATTTGAGCAAACTCAACCAAATTTTGTATACATAATCAGTGGGACCCCAGAAGTCTAAAAATGGAAAAACTTAACCCCCTCCCCTACATGATTATAAATAATTTTATTAAATATAAGTGAGGGGCCAGGTTGTATTGTAAAGTCAAGTGGATGGCCACATCAGAACACCTCAGCTTATTTTTACAATAAATTAAATTATTTACTGGAGACGAACTGATAATTGGAAATTGAGTGGATATTGATGAGGCAGTCCAAAAAAGTAGAGGATAATTTATACTATCTTTTTATTCATAAACCGACGTTTCGTAGGCTATTTCCCGAAGAGGGAGGAATAGCCTCAGAAACGTCGGTTTAGAATAAAAAGATAGTATAAAATATCTTCTTCTTTTTTGGACTGCCTCATCAATATCTACTCACATTTATTTAATTTAATTTTTAAATAAAATTTTATAAATTCAAGTTTTGAATGTATCTTTGTAAATTTATATGTAGTACTTCATAAATTATTGATAATATAGACCTTTAATGTTGTTTGCAATTTATCATAACCTGTCGATCGCTATATATTTTGGTATACAAAGGTAGCTCACGTATTACATAAGGTGGAGCATCCATGTTATAAGTTTTTTCTTTAAGTTAGGGGTTTCCAAATTTTATACTACTATGCTTCCCTGAAAAACTGAAAAAAAATTCCGTGCCTCCCCACCTGTTATTTTTAATAGATATAATAATATAAACAACATTTAAATAATACAAACTTTATTACAAAAAAAAACTCTTAAAACTAAAATTATTAGAATAATAACAAAGTTTTACTATACAATAGGTATACACATTGGCATAGTTAGCGGGTTTTCCTAGGGGGAGGGAGGCAACTGGCCAGCTGATTTGCGATCACAATTTAGCTAATAAGATTAAAGATCAAATAACTTTTTAGTAGAATTGAGGTGCCAATGAGTTTTGTAGGTATTAATCTAACTTTCCACATAAATTTCACAATTACTGCCTAATCCTTTGAGGTACACACATTTTTATAATGATATTTATTAAAGAAGATTTAATTTCCATCAGAGAAGTTTTATGAAATTTCAAAAATATTTTTGTTATTTTCATTTATCTTTTATATCAAATAATTATTACTAGGAAATTTGCAATTTAAAGGGTAGTTTATTTGAAGACCAATTTGAAACACTAATAACTCCGTTGAAAATTTTTTTAAAAAATATGAAATTAATAGATGTTATAAAACAATCAATTATTAATAATTAGATTCAATTTTGAACGAAATTGATTCAGTACTTTTTGAGAAAATGGTCAAAAACCATCTGAACCGTCTAAAAAACGATGTTTTTTGAAAGCAAGAGATGCCTTTGAAAAAAGTTAAAAAAGTCAAATGAAACGAAACATTGACTTGTGACATGGAGGTGGATTTTAAAATGTTTCCTAAACGGCCTTTCATAGACGGTTTTCGGTGTTTTTGACCATTTTCTCAAAAAATACTCAATCAATTTCGTTCAAAATTGAATATAATTATTAATTATTAATTGTTTTATAAAATATGATTATTTCATATTTTTAAAAATTATTTCAAAGGAGATATTAGCGTTTTTTTCAAATTAGGCTTCAAATAAACTACCCTTTAAATTGAAAATATTCTAATAAAAATTATTTTCTATAGATGATAAAAGGAAATAACATTGAGATATGAAATTTCAATATATTTGATTGAATATGTAATGAGAAAAAAAATAAAACCTCTTGGCATTTCTAGTTGATTCGCTTCCGGAGAGAAGAAATTGAATCCTTTCATAGAATTTCTTTTAAACTAGACAATTCTTAATCAAAATGCTATTGTTTATATTAGAATGATAGTGTGAACCTTCAGATAGATTAAATCGATAAAATAAGATCGATTTCTTTCTAATTTATAATTATTTTGGTCTCATATCGAGAGGATGTTTGGCCATCTTTGTTATTGATCCATTCACTCTACTATATTGGAATCTCTTTTCTCGTAAACTATTAATTTTAGACATTTCACTCATATCAACCTTTCTGATGGGAATTAAATCTTCTTTAATAAATGTCATTATATTAATTTGTGTACCTCAAAGGGTTAGGCAGTAATGGTGAAATTTATGTGGAAAGTTAGATAAATACCGCTCTAGTGACCTAGATATTCTACATATTAAAAAACTCTAATGAAGAAAAATTTTGATATTTTAAAAACAGTCATTATATAAATTTGTAGCTCAAAGGGTTAGACAGAAATTGTGAAATTTTACTGGAAAATTAGATAAATAGTCCCTACCATGGGCAACGAGTTTTGGCAGGGGTTTAGTGCCCCCCCCCCCCCTTTTTCCCTCGAGAGACAAAATTATATTGAAAAATCTCATAGGTGACATTGTCCTTTAGAATTTCAATGGATTTTATTACAATATAATACTACTAAATAGATCATATAGATAGTTCTATATTATTATTATTCAAAATCTATTTAAATATTTTTTAGTCGCCTTTATCATTAATTGAATTAGAATTGTTCATTCTCAGCTCTATTGGTGTTAAGAAAGATCTTATTAACTATTAAAAGGCTTCTTTTTATATGCCCCCTAATTTAACGTAAATGGATTAGTTTAAGAATTATTGAAAAAGTTCAATGCAATGAATTAATATTCTATGTAAGACATAATATATTTCAATTATTTTTTATTTATAATTTTTTTTTACCAAGTACAACAAATATTAGCCTTGGGAGCAAAAGGCCATTTGGCCGGCATAAAATAATTAACTTATCGAATTAATAGTTTCTTTTGCCTAAATTGAAAAAAAGTTTCTTTCAATTAACTAAATGATAAATAATTATATCATTTTTTTTTGGATTTTTTTTTTTAATTAAACTGATTGCAAAACTCAACAATAAATTATACTAAATAAAAATAATTAATAGCAATAGAAAAATAAAGTAAAAACAATACCATATATAGATATATAGGAAATAATCCCGATGATGGATGAAGATGAGTTTTTGACTCGAAAGGCTTGATGGAAAGATATCGGAGGAGCGCCGGTGTCGTCGATTTTCTTCAGAGGTGAAAACCTCTCTTGGTGGCGTAAAGCCGTGAAATTTGCTTTCCCAAAATAAGAATTGGCCCGGAGGCTTGTGAAAAATGCTTTTTTAAAATAAGAAATTGCCCGGGGGCAGTGAAATATGCTTTCTTCAAAATAAGAAGTTGCCCTGAGGCGGTGAAAAATGCTTTCAACAAAATAAATGGCACAAGGCCCGAAATTTATTACTTCTTCGTGGTTACAAGATTTCGTACAGCTTTGTTCCTTTAATCGTTCCAAAGTCGACAGGCGAACTCTTGGAGAGCGTAAAACAGCTCTTCACACAGTGAGGGCTGAATTGCAACTGACTCGCTAATTACGGCTTCGCTTCTTTTATAGCCGTCGATTTAATTGGTAATTAAGGTGATTGGTTGATAATTTTCCCTAGATCGCGCTCGATTAATTATAAAAAGGCGTGGTCTTCTTCTTCGCTAATTAGTCTTTCATAAGCCACGAATCGATTAACATCGAAAAATAAATTACATTTCTAATTGAAAAAAAAGCAGAAAATCGATCCTACAGATATAATAAACTATATATTGATATATATTTATATAAACAAAATATATTAGTAATCACAATCGAATATTAACGAATCCCAAAAAGGAAAAACCGGGGGAGCGAGACCCAATTATGGCGCCCCTCTTACTTGCCCCTAATATATAAAATATTTTTTCCTTTGTTTTCTTTACCACTGAGAAGCTCCTTGGGACTTGGCACCGAGAGCGGCCGCTCCGTTCGCCCTATGGTATTAATTTTCAAACATGAATTTTTCTATGATTATAGGTATCTTAAAATACTTAAGATATCAAATTCATTATTTGTCCGTTTATAAAGAGAAAATAGATTAAGTTTTAAGTATTTTTCAGAACTTTAATTCAATTATGTACTTGATTGAATTGGGCTGGTACAAAAATCACCTAAAAATGACCACAGTTTGAAACTCTTTCAGAGCTTTATTTAAAATTGAAATAAATTTAAAAAATTGGCACTTTCTGATGTGGCCATCCACTTAACTTTACCATACATTGGTGCAAGGCCCTAGATTTTAATATTTTGACCCCCCCCCCCATTTTGGTTAGTTAGTTTTTCCATTTTTAATCTTCTGGGGTCCAACTGATTATGTATACAAAATTTCGTACAAGGGCCTATATTTCCATTTTTTGACCCTACCCCCTCCCATTTTGGGCGGTTAGTTTTTGCATTTTTATACTTCTGGGTGTCCACTCGATACAAAATTTGGTTGAGTTTGCTCAAATGGCCTAGATTTTTAATTTTTAACCCCCCCCCCTCCACCACCCTTAATTTTGGATCGATATGCACCAAAATCTAATCAGCTCTTTATCTCAATGCACCAAAACTACGTGTAAGAATTTGGTTTTGATATTCACACTAGTTTTTGAGCTAGCTCGTCCACAAAAATTGGTAACGCCCGTACTAACAGACAAACAGACATTTTTATTTTTTATTTTTATTTTATTTATCCAGAAAAATACACAACATACAAATATGTCATGTCCTATAGAGTTGACAAGTCAACTGTACATAGGACCGGATTAAAATCTTATATCTATCTTATATTATATATCTTATATCTATCTTATATTATATATCTTATATCTATCTTATATTATATATCTTATATCTATCTTATATTATATATCTTATATCTATCTTATATTATATATCTTATATATAACAGTTAATCATTATTTACTTTTAATTTTACAAAGAATTACTATAGTTGAGATATGGAGTACATTGTTAAACATTAGTTCTCATTAGATATTTACCTACATATCACAGGGTGTAATCACAATGATCCAATCCATTTAACCAATTTTTTTCTCAATATTTTTTTGTCACACGACAGATTTTTTAGATCATTTGGTAGTTTGTTAAAATATTTAATTGCCACAAAATAGGCATTTTTTTGGGCAATTGACTTATTAATCTTTGGTAGGACAATTGATCTATGTCTAGTTCTGCCACTATGTTGATTATACATAATCTTACACTCATCATAATAATAAATAACAGAGTTAACAATAAAAGATTCATCAATAGCAAGGACAGGTTGTACCTTAATTTTTTTAATAAGTCTAGTTAGTATAGTGATAAGTGGTTTCATTGCATTATCGTATGCGCCACCCCACGCAATTATACCATAGTTAATTATACTCTCAAACAAAGCCTGATAAATTATCCTCATAGCCCTTGGATCCAATATTGCACTTAACTTATGTAAAACAAAATTTATATATCTGGTTTTCTTTATAATTTGCTTTATGTGATAGTTCCATCTCATATGACAATCTATATAGATACCCAAATATTTACAATAGTCAACTCTTTTTATTTCTTTCTTATCAATATACAATTTCATATCCACAGGTATACTATCTTGATAACAGCCAAAAGTCATGAAAGTCGTTTTATCAGTATTAAGTGACAGTTGATTCACTTTCATCCAAGTATCAAGCCTGCTCAGCCAGCCTGTCATCACTGTAGCTACCTCTTCCCAAGTTTTTCCCGAACACAAGACAGCCGTGTCGTCAGCATATGACACCAAAGAGTTTTCGGGCAAAATATTAAAGATGTCATTAATATAGACAATGAAAAGTAGGGGGCCAAGAGTAGTACCCTGAGGCACTCCAGTTCTTATTACATGAGCACTACTATAGCAATTATTAGATTTAACTGTTTGACTTCTATTTGTCAAATAACTCTTTAGTAGGTCATTAGTTACACCTCTTATACCATATGAATCAAGTTTAGTCAATAGTATATCATGGTTCACAGTATCGAATGCTTTCGCGAGATCTAAGAAAGCAATTGCAGTTGGACTATCAACATCAATATTAGTATATATAAAGTTTGTTACAAAAGCCAGTGCATCATTAGTACCCCTACCCTTCACGAATCCAAACTGGGCATCAGAGAGAACATTACACATACTTAAAAAATTAGTAAGTTTATTATAAACAATTTTTTCAAATACCTTAGCTATGTTTGATATAAGAGATATTGGTCTATAATTAGTAGGTACATGTTTATCACCATTTTTGTATACAGGAATGACTTCAGCTGCTTTTAAGGCCTTGGGCCAAATTCCTTCAGATATGCACAGATTAAATATGTGTTCCAGTGGTCCACTTATATCTCTAACTAAGCATTTTAAGACTTTACTATTTATACCATCCACCCCACCTGCTCTTACTTTTAACTCCAATATAATTTTTTCAATATCATACCTAGTTATTGGAGTTAAGAAAATTGATTTATCATTAATTTTAACTTTGTTGGATACATTTACATCAGGTTGATTTATTTTAGCTGCAAGATTAGTACCAATATTACCAAAAAAAGATGCAAAATTATTTGCAATTTCTACATTATTATAAATTTTTTTATCTCTATCTATTAAGTATTCAATGTCATTATTTAATTTATTATTTTTCCCCAGTTTATTATTCACATATTGCCATAGCTTACTACAATTATTTTGGTAACCTCTAACCAAGTTATTCTCAAATAATCTTTTAGCTAGCCTTATGAGCCTATTCAATATATTACAATATTTTTTATATTCATCTCTCAGTGTGTTGTTACTTTTATTCAGTTGCCATGTTTTATACAGCAATTCCTTTGTATTACATGACTTGATCAATCCAGATGTAATCCAACCTTTCCTCGGTTTATTTTTACTTTTATCCTTTTTCATAGATTTTGCTTTATCTGTCAGAATTTGAATTTTCTTTATCAATGCCTCAATCGCATCATCAGGCCCACCTATTTCCACCAATGTCTGCCAATCAGTCTGAGCACTGTAACTCTTCAATTTGTTGTAATTAATGGTCCCATGATTTTTTTCGATTTATATATCTTTGACAAGCTAACGGACAAAAAAATTGGATAATGATCCGTGAAGACATTGGTGTATGTGTATGACTTACAATTATAGACTGACCTAACAAACACATTATCAACACAAGAGCCCCCATTTATATTAGGTCTAGTAACATCATTAAAATATGGCAAATAATCCATGTCCAGAAAAGAATTCAGAAACTCTTCAGTGAGCCCATCGGATTGCATTACATTTACATTACATTTTGACAAAACAATTATTATCTCGACAAATATAATTTTTTCGATGTTCACTTATTAAAGCTTTTTTGTAGACCGAAATGCCATGGTTGCGCCCAATTTTTTAATCAATATAATATCAGCCGTTTTTTAAATATTTCGAAAAAAAGAAGCAAAAAAACCCATTTTTTCATGCACGATTACAATACTTTACCATACTCCGTATGGTAAAGTAAAAATTAATCCTTATTCTACTTAACAAGATCTTTACAAGGATATTTTACAACCAATGATAAGAAAATATTTTTTTTTAGGGTTCAAAAAAAATTCGACTCACTGTAAAGAATTGAGACAAAACGACCTGTATTAGGTTTTTATTAACTTAAAGATTAATACAAAAGAGAAACGTGAGTATAGAGAATAATAATAATAACAATGCGATTCAATAAACAAAACAAGAAACACCGCATACATGATAATGTAGGAAGCTTAGATACTATTAACTATGACATTCTCCCCCTCCAAAATTATAGCTCGTAATCTTCGAGGTAGGCTGGCTTTCTACGAGTGCGTTGAGGTTTACCAGAGTACACTCTGGCCGGGGAACAACCTTGTTGTATCTTGGAAGTATCTTGTTGCTGGGGAGAGGCTGGTTCGAAAGGGACACTGGTTGGGGAACGACTGATGGAAGTATCTTGTTGCTGGGGAGAGGCTGGTTCGAAAGGGACACTGGTTGGGGAACGACTGATGGAAGTATCTTGTGGCTGGGGCAAGACGGGTTCGACACTCCGTGATTCATGTGGCCCCAGGCTACTTTCTTGTGAAGCATTTGAATCATCTGAGTCAAGTGTAGGATGTTCTTCCGTGAGAGTTGTACTACCTCTTGGAGCGAGATGTCGGATGGAGACAGTAGCCTCAGTACCATCTTTCCTTCTAATTCTAGCATATTCAGGATTGGCTTGAAGTAGTTCTGCCTCTTCTACCAGATCTTCGTATTTGCTCAAACGTACATTCTTTTTGACTAGGATTGGGCCTGGTTTTAGCATCCACGCTGGTAATGTTGCTCCATTTGAGGATCTGCGTGGATAAGAGAATAGTCTCTCATGAGGTGTACAGTTGATGGAGGTGCATAATAGAGATCTCACAGCATGAAGTGCTTCTGATAGTACTGTTTCCCATTTAGACACAGGTAGATCTTTACTTTTTAATGCCAGGTTGATAGCTTTCCAAATTATACCGTTGTATCTCTCCACCTGGCCATTTCCCCTAGGGTTGTATGGAGAAGAATGGCTACTAGCAACTCCGAGAGAATAAAGAAATGATGAAACTTCATGAGAAACGAATGCTGAACCTCTATCTGAATGAATAAACGCAGGCAAGCCAAATATTGAAAATAGTTGAGTAAGGCAGTTAATGACAGTAGTCGAGCTAACATCCGAACATGGGAAAGCAAAGGGAAAACGTGAGTACTCATCTACTATGGTCAGGATGTATTTATTTTTACTATTGCTGGGTAAGGGGCCTTTAAAATCTATGTTCAGACGTTCTAGAGGAGCCGTTGCCTTAATGAGTTGACCTTGATATCTGAAAAATCTGGCTTGACTTCCGCACAAATTGGACATTTTGACGTTATTTTCCT